>JASANE010028753.1:0-27893 GCA_030248225.1 Trileptium ribeirensis | reverse complement strand
TATGCATACAACGTAATCATCTGGTGACATTATCCGACAACGCGTATGTACTGAAAAGTGGCCTACCATTAAGCCTTCGTTTCAGTCGCTCGGATCTCTGCCATTCCTTGTCTTCTCTGCAAGTTGATTGCCGCTCTCCGGACGATCATGGTACTATTGACGGACGTTGTCGTCGCAAGTGAACATCCGCAAAAACACCACCTCGTATTACTTCCAGCGAACACCAAGCGACCCCCACTGCACCCCAGAGCTCTCCAAATTGGGGGGCTTGGCATTTTTCTGTTCCCCCTGGTTCAGAATATGTGTCTCTGGTTCATGCCCTCTGGCAGAATTTTGGGCTCCCCACGCTTCACCGCCCCTCCGAAAAATTTTTTGTTTCCAATCGGTCCAAAGTACAAGAAATTTGATCAAAATTTGTACTAAAATTCCGTTGTGAAGCCAAAAATTTCTCAAATTTTGTCAAAATTTGCTTCAAAATCGCTTTTTATCCGCATCAAAACCATTTTGGCAGTGTTTATGACACGATTTTTAACCGTTTTTATCTTGGAAAATGCCCCCTGGCAAACTTGGGCGCCCCCGGTTCGGAACCAGGGGGGCCATGGTTCATGCTCCCTGGCAAAATTTTCAGCGAATGGAGAGCCCAGCACCCGACCCCGCAGGTCGGATTTTTCTCAACACAAGGCTATTCGTCATCATCCATTCCAGTCGGATACGCCCTTTCTGGTAGGCTGGCATTCTTATCTCCAGGGGCGGGGGGAGGGCATCAACAAGGTCAGCCGTTTCGAAGCCATCGAAATCATCGTCCGATAGCGATGATGATTTCGATATCAACGTATCCGTTGGCGATCTAGACTACACTAGACAGGCTATTCAACCCGATGGGGTACGCCTCTCTGGGTTTATTGGTTGCAACTGTTCCGATGCCGCGCCATGTTTGTAGCGGCAAAAAATCCCCCCCAGATTGGACACTGTTTCCTTCTCCTTCTGTGCTGACGCGGAGGGGATACTCCAGACTCCTGCTCCGGTTGGGGTGGGGTACTGACATCTCGGCCTTGCCCTTGCTGGCTTTTTCCGCGCAGAGTTTCTGTGTCAAACCGCAATTCCCCTTCCCTATTCGGCGTTGCATGTTTGGGCGTACGACTTTGTCTACTGAACTTGCTGCTGCGAATGACTGACATGATCACCTGTGCTGAATTCTCCGCAGTTTCCGCACGTATGGACAACCGTCTCCTCCGTAGTTAGGTGCATTCGTTTCGTGTCGATACCCAGACCCGCCTTTCGATTTGCATAGCTTACCACAGTTCTACCATCGGCATGTCAACCCAGCTTCTCTATCCGGTGGCTGCCATTGGTTCTGGTGATTGCCTTTGCTGCCCCAATGCCCTGCTTCCTTTGGACTTCTTTCCATGCCCTGATGTGCTTCATTCTGCCGTTTATGATCGCCCGCCATTTCTTTCTATACAGCGCGAGATTTTCTACCCTATCGGCATCGACGTTCGCTTCTTTCAACAATTTCCTCCAGTATGCCACGGTATTTTTGTGCTTTGACCTTAAATGCGTCACTTCCTCTAATAGCGGGCTCCATCCTAATACGACTCGCTCGGTGGGTCTGTTGTTGTTAATGCGGAGAAGGTGACCTATCTTGGGAGCACCCTTTCCTCATTTTCTTCCTGATCGAGTCCACCCCAAGCTCGTGTCTGACGTCCCACATGTTTCGACCCTCGTGTTCCATTTGCTTGACCGGAGGTCCTCTCTCTATTATTCCATATGTATCGATATGCCTTGTCCACCGCCGACTGAATCGCCTTCATTTCGCCAATTTGCCAATCCCTCACGTGGCAGTCCAACAACATTGTGCTCTCGACGCAGGTTTCGACGATTTTTGCTTGCACTTGTTTTGTAGGTGGCTATGCTTTATCCGCTTTTTCACTTCTAACGGGCAATTCGAAGCTCTTTTTACCCTCTGTTTTAGATCCTTTTCCGACCCAGCCAACATCCGAATATTCGGATCTCGTTGCTTTCGTCGCAGCCGAATTCAAGAGATTTCTCCTTGGCGTCATTGATTCTTTCTTCCCTTTGCTCATGACATCTTCATGGCCGCCACTCCGTTATCGATCTCCACTCTGGTGCCCATAATCGTCGTGTCGTCAGCGAAGAGAGAACTTCTCATCCGTATCGTCACGGTCTCGGACTGATAACTGCCCGGGCGTTTATGCAGAGGGAAGCTCGAGCCTGGAATCCATTTCCACTCGATACCAGTTTCCCTCCAGACGGCGGCAGCTTGTTGTTCTCGGCGTTGCTCCCCCTGCCTTATAGCCGCTTGGTGATATACATCGAATGATTGGGGATGTTGGGCACACATCACGTAGGCCCTTTTGGGGTATTCACCATGTGCTTACTTCACTGATCCCTCTTACCTTGTACTCAGTGGGTCGCGAAGGTTTTGAATGTCATGCATTATAGTTAAGTTACCGAAAAAAATCAAATTTGCCATTTCTTAATTTCTGACTCACTTGATTGTTGCAAACTCTACTGCTTTGTGTCAAAACATACTCCCGTCTTTCTGTTTCTAAATCGCCACAACTATGTGCGGATATCTTTCTTCCTTATGTAAAAATAAGAACAAATCATGATTTTTAGGCAACGAATTCTCAAAATAAAAATCCTCGCTCCTGAAAAAAATCACAACATTAATGTCCTCAAAACGGATCATAAACCATGTATTGACTTACCTTACGACCATATCAGACAATCCAGCAGTCGGGCCTACCGTTGAGCAGTCGTGGCTACCGTTTGTTATCAGTTGTACGTCAAATTTTGAAAACTTCATTAATACACAATATGTAAGTAACAATTTATAAATGACTCACCTAGCCTGAAATCCGTTTGACGTTGACCAAACTTGCACCAAACGTGAAGGGGAGGAGGGGGAAGGTAGGAGACCAGCAAAGAATACAGCGTCCAATTTTATCGAGGTGCCGATAACGAGAGTAAGCGCGAGGATTGCATAGTGAGAACTGTTTATGCCATCACTATTGTTTCTTTTTTATTTACTTTTTATTTTTATATTATTTTTTTATTTTTATTTTATTAATTAGAATTCACTAATGCTATTTACAGGACTCGTGTTTATTGTATAGTAAACTATTGATCAGTTAGCAGATCGGTGAAACGTTTACAGTCAGCGTAAACTTTGGTGTCCTCTTTGTGGACTGGGAAGAAGAATCTATCGGGCGCTTCGAACACTCTCGTGCTGAAAGACGTGACTGGAGCATCTTATTCAGCCTCAAGTGGTCCGTGGACGAACGAAGCAGGCGTTGACGACACCGGTATCCGGGTTGCAAGGCTAGGAAAACCACGGAAATTTGGAGGCGATACCAGGGGCATACCATAGACAATTGAATTCTACTTGAGAGACGGGCGCTGAACTGTCTTCGCTGAACACTTTGGTGACCATGCCGTAGTAAAACTTTGTTTCGAAGTAGACAGCATACCACTTTCCAAAACTACACCAGCGTCTGTAAGACTGAAACGAACCGTGTCTAGATGCTGTCGAAGCTGTCGACGGTTCTTGGAATTTACTAAAGACTCAACGTTGCTAAAATCGAGGTCACTGTCATCGTCATCCTCACTGTTGTTGCTACCATTGCTATCGGATTCTGCATCACTTTCGCTTTGTTCATCCGTGGGTTTGACGGGAAGACTGGGGAAAATTTTAGATTTTTTGCTGGTTGTCGGTTCATTGTTATCAGATGTCAGCTTTTTCACCGTTGCTATGTTCTTTGCCATTCGACGCTTTTTAGACGCTTCCTCTCGGACGCAAACTTTCAGCAGACGATCTTGGTGATCGCTTCGCTGCTGCTCGTCAGCGACGGACGTGCCAGGTTTTGACCCAACCGATGGAAGTTGAGCCGTAGGCTGTTGTGTCTGTTCCACCCACTTAGCCACACATTTATACTCCAAGCACCACTTAGCTATAAACCGACCCACACGACGCTGAGTTGCCGGATTTGGAGCATTGCGTGGTGCTTCCGGAATCGGTTCAATGTGAGTTTGAGGATCACGTGAATCGGCAAGCGGAGCAGCTGCATTACTTGGGAGTTCAACTGATTGTGCATCGTCGCGAAATGTCCCAATCTGTTCATCTTCGGATGTGCGAATATCGGACCGTCCATTGTCGATCCAACGGTGATAATTTCCAAGCAAACGCTGATTGAATCGCTTTGTGGCATACATTGCGCGATCGAAAGGGTGAATCCCGATCACGTTAAATCCAGCTTTAATATTCGCCGGAGACAGAATTTCAAACCAAATGTCACTGAAAACCTGCAGAATTCATCACGACGCAACGGTACTGTTCGGGTAGTTTGTTTGAATTCACGGAGAATGAAAGCATTCCATCGACTCTTTATGGCCGAAAAACCGCTCACATCTAATGGCTGAAGCTTTTTCGGACGTATGCGGCGGTAGTTTCAGAAGGGTAATATTCTCTTTGAGTGCAATGTCGATGACAGCCGCGCTCAGATGCTGCATTGCACCATCAAAAATCAAAAGTATCGGACGTGTGGGGACCGTTCGGGCCATCTGAGCGAACCACTCGGCAAATATTTCAGCAGTAATCCACCCGTTTTGGGTGGCACGGACAGTCATGCCATCAATACATCCGTCGAGGGTCTTCTCTGGTGGGTTGTTTAGGCCGCGGAATATGACGAGGGGCGGAAGAGCTGTTCCGTCGGATGTGCAGCATGTCAATACTGTTGTATTTGCATAGCCAGCAGCGACGCGGGCGTCAGAAAAACGTTCGCCAATTGCATCGCGAACCTTTCGACGATCAGCGTCGTGATGAGTACTACTTTCGTCGCAGTTCAAGATGTGGGCGGCTGGTAATTTGTCGAGCTCCTCCGCCAGTACATCGTAGAAGGAATAGATAAGGGATTACTTGTCGCTTTGATTGTAGCTATGCTCATCCGTTGTGGCCGCTTGTTTGAGATACGATGTCGGGCAGAAATTTCTGCACAGAAGTTTTTGGAGGGGAATTCATGCTCCTCGGTATATAAATTCAGCTCATGTACATCGCAGTAATTTTTGATAAGCTTTGGCATGTCAGCAACACTATACCCCAATTGGCTCGGGCTGCTGCAATGATGATATCGGCAATTGCCTGCTCATGCTCAGGCGGAATTTTGCGGCGACGGCCTTGGACTACAACCACTCTCTCGCCAGCCTCGGCCTGAAGTGCCTGCCGCAGCTCCGTATAGGACATTCTGTACTCACCAGCAACTGCACAAATACTAGGTTGTGCTGTTCGGACAACATTAGCTGCCTCAGCGATCGAGGCTTTAGTCCATAGTTTCTGCTTTTTCTGGTATTTGTTGTACTTAGACATTATAATGCACACTAAAAAATAGCATGAAATTATAGTACGAACATGATATCTGACAAATATATGAATATAGGACATTTTTTATGCAAATCATTCAACCTTGGTGCAGTAAATTCCTATCTTGTAATCGGTGTGATTTTTTTAGATTTTTATTTTTGCTTTTTCTGGTATTTGTTGTACTTAGACATTATAATGCACACTAAAAAGCCTGAAAATAGCATGAAATTATAGTACGAACATGATATATGACAAATATATGAATATAGGACATTTTTTATGCAAATCATTCAACCTTGGTGCAGTAAATTCCTATCTTGTAATCGGTGTGATTTTTTTAGATTTTTATTTCGGAATCTACATTCCGAAAAAAGATCACTGATTTTTATTTCCAATTTTTCCAAAATTTCGTTACCGAAAAAAGTTCACTCTGTCTCGCAAACCATGGCTTTGACCAACGCTATTCAGCCTATTTTCCACTAGCTACACGCTTTTAGGCGTGACCCACACACACTGCTGGCACGCTACGTGTATTACGCATCATCTATCATTAAATTTATGAGGCACGTCACAAACTTTTTTTCGTCACTATTTTACACTTTCTGCTGTAACTTGTGTCAACTTGTTGCAAATTTTATGTGGCTTCATATTTTAATACAGGAAGCATAAATACAAAGCATTGATATTTTGTTTGAACTCACAAAACGCCTACGTGTGGGAGGACTTATGTGTTGATTTTTTTTCGGTAAGGCGAATTTGCGCATAGTCTTTTTTCGGCACCTTGACTATATGTTGTCCCTCATTCCATACCTGACCCTTGGGTAAGACTTGCAGGGTTTAACAGTCTCCGCTACGATAGGGTCCTGGTCAGACTCGCCCAGTGGACTTCCCCTGATCTAACCATGCATTTCCTTTGGTTACTTTTTCTTCTTGCGTTTTCGCAGCCGAACATTTCGGGTTTGTCATCCCGCAAAGTAGGTCGTCCGCTTCTAAACCCATTTATTTGATTTTCATTCATTTTAGGCCCAGATCTGTTCTGCCTCATTCTGTTATCCGCGTGGCCCAATACTGCGCCAGTATACGGCTGATCACAGGAAGTAAAAGTAAGTATCACCAGACCCAACCTTTGCCTAAGGCTGCGCCAATTATCAACTCGAGAACATTATCTGTACGGATCTGGGAGTCACAGAACCTTTTGACACTTTCCGACGCCCTGTTTTTGATGTTAGATCATTCTCAGGACGCCATCTTGGTATCCTGGGGGTCGACTCCTTGACCTTTGTCCATTCTCGCATGATTTCTCCTCAACAGGGGAACTCTCGTTTTAGAACACGGCAGGCGTCCTGAGCTTTTTGTCCTTTTTCGTATATCCCCCACTGCATCCACAGCAGACCGTTAACCGTCTCTGGATCCAGCACGTAGCTTTCTCTCGTGACCTTCTTGAAGTGCTCCTTATATTCATGTGCCTTGATATGGTCGATCCGTCCGCCGTTGATGCGCCGCTCTCCGATCTTTTTAACAGCCTATACATTGTTCCAGTTGTCACCCCGCCGTTGTGCCGTTTTGCAATCGGTTTTCACTGACTCCCATCATTGTTTCTCCCACACGTTCAGTTGGTTCTTGTAGATTCTTGTGGTTCCATTGGCGATCCAACACCACACAGTCGTCATCGTCTTCACCGTCACTGTAACTAGTTCCGGTGATGCCTATACCGGATTCTTCATTCCACTGCTGAGCACCTTTGGCTTCTCTCTTGCGCATTTCCATCTTCTTAAACCGGCTAGTATTATTCTGGGCTATTGTTTTCAAATGGAGCCCTTCACGAAGAAGCGTTGTGACATTGGAGCTGATGTCTGGCAGGGCAACGTTTCGGCAACTTTTACTTTGCCAAATAGACCAGCCAATGTTGACGTTGTACGACTCGAACGGCGCTGAATCCATGATAAGGCAGACGTATTGATTGACTCGGATGCGTGTTTGACAAAGTTGGGTATCCAGCAGCGACAATGCAGAGAAGGCAGACTCGACAATGGCAGTAGTCAATGGCAATTCCAGATAGCTTTTGAATATGCAGCGAAGGGCGTTTCTTTCGGCAAAACAGTCGACACTGTTCGAGAACAAGAACTAGAGTAGATTGGCGGACTGCTACGCTTCGTCGGTGGCTGGATTGACTACAGTGGTTAGGAAATCGTAGGCATAAATCTTGAACGTTCGCATAGCGTCCTCAAATTCATCATCGGAGCACAATGTGGTTGCTTTGAAGACTCTTGTCCGATATCGTCAGGATATAGTGCTCGGAATTTCACTGACCCATAGAAAAATTCTTTCAATTGTTCGGCTTCGGCGGCATAGATTTTGGTCATAAATCGTGGATTCTTGGCATTTCGAAAGCTTTCTAATGATAACAAATCGTAACCGTTGAGCAAATTTTCGAGGTCCCCAGGGTCATCGTGATAATACGTGAACTGTTCACGCAAAGCTTCGCTCATTTTGGCTTTCAGGCCATTGGCATCGACAACAATTTCTTCGATGTTGTCATCGTCTGACAAGAATTCGGTATAACCACCACGGGTTAGAAAGTGTTTCATTCGAGTGTATTCGCGACTCCTATTTGTAACCTCCCCCGACTTCGAGGTCAAATTTGAACCCCTCCGAGCTAGGGGTCAGACATCACCCCGAGATTGTGACCCCTGAAAAGACTCAAAGTTTGTGACAGACTCAAAATATTATAATAATGTTAAATATAGTTAATATGTTTATTAAGTAAATATCATACAACTAAATGATTACTAAGTTAGTGTAGTTAGAATATTAATATAATAGTATAACGACCGGCGCGGATAGTGGGGAACTTTGCAGTGCAAGGCTACGGACCAGGTGGTACCGTATACTGGAGTTTGGAGATTCTTAATTGCGGACCGATAGGTGCCGTATGCTGCGAATGTGTGATACTTAGATACGGTCCGATTGGTACTGTATAATGGAGTTTTGCGATACTGAACTACGGTCCGATTGGAACCGTATGTGAACGTACAGAGTTGCACGCGCAATCGCACGTACAGAGTTGTACGCACAATCACACCTTTCTGAACTGGACCGTGTTATACTCTCAGACAAGTTAGCTGAGTAATAAACTCTTACACCTACAACTCTAGATAATCGTACCGTATGGCACGAACGATACGTTACTAGAGAACACTTGAGCACGCGTTAATTTGTATTAACTCAGTTACGTACGCTACGAGAAAACAGAACGAAGAATTGAACCGACCACCGTACAACAAGAAAATCAAGACTGACTCGCCCGACTTTGCGATGCTGAATTATATATAAAAATGCTTCTAGATTGTTTTTGTTTTACGAAGTCAAAACACTTAATCATCAATCTTCGAAAATGCCAAGCTTACAACCAACATCATAGGTTCCAGACATGCTACAATAGTTAAGTAAATATTGTAACTATAAATATATTAAGATATAGGTATATAGGTAGCTATATGTATTTATTAAGTAAATATTATATAATATATTAATATAACTTTACATATAGATATACTTACACAATAAAAATGTATATAACAACATTTATATTTACGTATTAAGTAAACATTTAGCAATATCAAGAGTGCATTAGGGAAGATTATGACAGTTCCCTACACTCACATGTAACCCGTGTTTCATAGCGCGGGCGTTTTCGGCATGACTCCCCCAGTTTTTGGGGGGGTTAAGATGCATAGACCTCCAGTTTCTCTTACTCCCACAATTGCTGGGGGTGTCGGTTTATAAGCAGCTATGCATCTCGACCACCCAAAAATTGGGGAAGGGGTTTCCGCCCTAAAACGCCCGCGTCATTAAACGCGGAGTTTAATGTGATAATGATAACGGAAGTGTCATACCCTTCCCTAATGCACTCTTGGTAATATTAGTATTAAAAATTTAATACTAATTAGTATTAATAATTAAATACTATTTATGTAAGTTGGGGTTAATTTTGGGGGAAAGTAGGACAAAATTTGTGATTCGGTGGATAAGAATTAAGGTGATTTATGGAAATTGGGTCAAATCGGTTGAAAAATTGTCGATTTTGCTGACCGGGCCGAGGGATGAGATGGTAAATTTTGGGCCACCGTAGATGACGCTCGTAAAAATCAACGAGAGTACTAATTACCCCTAATCCAAAAGAATCTAAAAAATGTAGCAAGGCAGTATCAGAGTGGCCAAGCTCAGATGCTCGTTTGCCAATGTTGGTAAATTTGATGTCGGATAAAAATTTAAGCATAACATTTAGCTGCACCGCGGAATGCTATATCGATCCTGTTGAGTCCTGACCCGACAGCCGGTTCTGGGTAGAAATGGCTCAACGGGCCGAAGGCAACTTATATTGAAAATATAGGTCGCGCTCAGCGTCTGTACAAATGTTCGCGAGAAAGGCTGATACAATTTTGAGAAATTAAAATTTCTAGATTTTCCCCACCATTTTTCTCGGTTGGGCTATGGACCTAGTTTTAAACCGATGAACCGGTTGTTCTAGGATGCAATTTAAGCTACTTTTGGGAAGGAGACTTCCTCACGGTCGAATAGACCGTTGGATACGGTTGGGCTAATCCACCCAATCATCTAAAAACAATAAATTTTACCTAAGGTTAAATTACTCAGGAATTATTATTTCAACGCTTGGGAGTAATAATCTAAACCAGACACTTGGCACTTTTTCAAGTTAATAGATTTACCTAGGAGCAAAATGGATATAAAACTCATCATACTATTAAGGATTTAGACTTTTGAAATGGATTATTAGGATATAAGAGAATGAAATAAATATTTCGAGTTATTGACTACCTGCTGTGATGCCATGTCACTCGAATTTACCATACTATTCATAAATGTATTGAGTCTATTCTGTTGAATTATTAATTTATTGTCGTATGATAATGATTGTTGTATATTCTCGATGTGTAATATTGTACCCCGTATGCTTTGTAATCATAATATGTAATCCCTAGTACAGTAGGATAAGCAGTCGAATTGCACCCCGACACTCGTGTTTGTTCTCATTTGCTATTGTAGCGTACATGAAATGAACCCTAAGCCAACTAGATTGTTTAGTGTGGTATTGATTCTGTTTGTTAATCATTACTTATTAGTAGCCTTGAGATTATCTGAACGGGCCGATTGGCATTATTGAGGCTTTAGCTTCTGGCGCCCTACTAGCTGTATCGCTGGGCATACGTCTCCATTTTCCCTCCCAAATTTTCTTTTCAGTAAGGTAAGCGTAGGCCTCAACGAAAGTTCGTAAAAGCTAAACATAGTCGTTGATGATCTAGCTTACGGCTGTGTACGTTCGATTAGGTAGGCTATGACCCCCTGGTTTGAGATAATTGCCTGCGTGAACGAAGTACTTATGTTATATTGTTGATACTATTTCTATTACTGATGTAAGCTAATGTTATCGAATGTATAACCGCGCTGTGCTACCTTATACCCGAATGTGTAGTCGATGCGCTCCGGGGTTTTTTTCGGGTCCAAATTCTAGGGGGGCCTAGGGGTGGTGCCCCCTAGCTCGGGCGAGGGGGGCAAACCATTTTAGGGAGGTGAATGACACATAATATACATTATATATTTATGCCGTACACTACCCAGCGGATCGTAGCTACCGCTATGCGTTGTTCCAAGTCCCTACATGTAAATTTGTTTTCCCTCAAAACTTTTAAACATTTCTTTTAAAATTCTTTGATCAGCTCTTGTTAGAAATAAAATGGAGGACTCTGCATATATTGTGCCTGAGTTCGCGAGTATTATTTCAGAAGTTCGGTCTGCAAACATGGTTGCTTGGGAGCTATAAATATCAGCGGCGTCCATCGAGCTACACACTGTCCTCAAAAACGTATCCTTACATGTTATCGTAACTATAATTTTTTAAAATTAGATTTAAAAAATTCTCGGGGGGGGGACTCGAAATTGTAGGGGTGGTGGTTTAGGGGGGAGGAGGAGGTTTAGGGGTGGTGTAGCCGGGTTTAGGGGTGGTCCCCCCTGTAAAAAACCCCGGGCGCTTCTCAATATTGTTGCAAACCCAGTGTGCCTGCATTTATTGATGATGTATATAGCGATATGTACCAAAGGGGCTTGAACTTGCGCCCCGAGCGATGACCTACGTTCAGACTTGTCGCCAGAAAGGTCACAACTCTTAGGGTAGCTCGCAGACAAGTTAACGAAGTGTGGAACATCACAGAATTTTGACCTGAACCGTAGGTACTAAAATAAACCGCATTTTGACACAGCATAACGCATCGTAACCATCTGTTACTTCGATCAGCTATTTATGCATCAAAAATTCCCGACATTTGAAGATCTCATTAATATCTACACTAAAACAATGACAGCGCTCAGCGCAATAATTAACTGTTTATACTATTGTTGATATCCGTTATAAAACGACGGTAGTATATCCCTTTTACACAACCTCTGACTATTAATTAGTGACAACTCGCAAAGCAGGAAGAAATGGAACGAGTGTGGCTACTCTGTGCTGATTAAACATTTTGTCATCCCACAGCACGATTAAAGTCCACGAAAGTAATCAATCACCTGGAATGTTTCAGTGACACCGCTACGGTCATTTTAGTCATATCAAAACAGGAAGAACTCTTTATTTTTCAATGACCAAAAATTTGGCTTTTGAAATTGACTTTTGAAATTTATAAATCACAAATTTTACGAAAAATATCATTTGAAGAGTCATTTTACCTAGTAACGGCCTTAATACTTGCCTCATTTGATAAGCACCACACAAATAGAGTTGATTTTATCATATTTAGCAACACGGAAAACCTATAGACACATTTGGTCACTCATCTATATTAGAAGAGTGACCAAATTTGACTATTTTGTTGCCAAAATTTACCAAATCTTGCTCCGGCGCTCCCCGCAGGGTTACTAACAAAGCCAATATGGTATTAAAACAATTGAAACCAATCTGTTTAAAAGGTTAAATAATCCCATAACCCATAGTTCACCTCAAACAACCAAAATTTGCTTTGCAAAACAAACATAATAATCTTCAAGGAGTATTGTACAACCTCGAAAAACTATATATTCCTCTTAGCCTCTAAGTTCAACTAAATTAAAAACCCCGCAATATTGTGAAACAAAAATTCAGCATTTCAGCGCCTACAGCGTCCCTCATGGAAAACACAAAAGCTGTCAAAGAATATACTGGTACAGGGAAATAAGGCCTTCATGAGCATGGATAAAGAAACCACTGGGGTTAGTGGGAACGAATACAGTGCTGAATAAAGTGGGATTAATTGGCTGTACCGCTATACAGTCGTCATCATCAGGCGTCCTTTAGCAGGTCCGACCGATTTTGATGCTAAGTTATAATGCCAATCAGCGTTCCAAACTTTAGTCTGTCTTGGATTATTTCCTCTGCTATACCAGAAAATGCGTCAAGTCAATATCTTTACTTTGAAAAATGCACTCTTATTTCCTATGTATTGGAGAGGTCACCGGCCTTTGTTATGAAAGAATGCTCTACTGTTTTAATTTAACACGGTGATCAGTGGCGTGTTCGATTTGGAGTTATGGTTAGTCCTGTACAATACGAATATTGCTATGAATAAATACCCTTTTCAACACAAAGTTTTGCATAAAAAATTTTGGAACTAGTAGAGCGATTACACGTGATCATGTTCCCCTATTTTTTGCTTTATAAAAAAATCTATCATATGATATGCATGACATTGCTTATATACAGCATACTGCAAGACATAATGTAACAGGGGTCCAACGCTCACATCGTTTAATATATTTACATACATATCTACATACCAACTGCCTCAGTCGCTGAAATATTTATGTGCTACTCTATGAATCTCAAAGTATATAGCATTTTTGTTTACAACGTAGAAAGATAAAAGTGGGTTTTACTGCGCAGGTTTTGTTCCGACTGGAAAAGGTAAGTTCTACGTGATTAAAACCTAGCCGATTAAGTAAATCTACGTAACGTCTATCATAAAGTTTATTATAAGCTTGAGTTACGGTTGTTTATACTATGCAAGATATTATGCTACGGTAGAATTTGATAATATTAATTTGGCCTTTGGAATGTTTTCAGAGACTTCCGCTGAGTAGAATAAAAATTTATAATGATATCATATTGACATATTTTTTCAGACCTTCGAGTGTTTTAACTATTTTATCTCACGAATATTTTTTAAATCACCGTGATTACTAAAGGTTAATAAGCTATTAATTTCGTTATGACATCGCAACTTGTTGTTCCTTTACTACCTTTTCGTGGAAGACATAAATCTCTTACGTAGAAGCTCGAAAAGGATTAAAAATCGAGTTAGGCTCTGCCTGTTTTGAGTCTGCGTCATTTCAGCCAGGCAAATTGGTATTTACACAGTCCTGGAGCAGCAAGCACTATACTGTATATTTGATGGAGGTCAGTAACCTCTATATTCAATATTTGCAAATTTACACCTTGTTAACGTAAAGATGCTGTTTAGCAAAGGCGTTTCTTGAGATAAGATTTCCCGTTTTTATCCCCACACTTCTGAAAACAGATAGAGCTGAAAATGTTCGTTGGATTCTATATGGGCAAAATAATGCGACTCCCCTTTAGATGCGTACACCAAGGTTGTTTTTTGTCATAATCACAAATTGATTCGCGCAGAAATTCGCGTTGGCATTTTTGCCATTGGTATTCGCATCGTTGCTAACGCGAACATGGGCTCTGCGATGTACGAATGGAATTTGCGTTTGCGCATATTTGTCGATTAACACGTTTGTCCTTGTTCATCAAATAACATTCTGAATCACACAGCAAAGTTAGCGGTCTTTTTGGGTATTATATAGCATATGAGAAAAACGCGATTGGTAATCGCGTTTTCACTTGTACCTGGTCAGCAAAATGCGATGCTAAATTACAAAATAGTGACCACGGACAACTGCACTTACACGTTGCTGCATCGCAAATCGTTTACGCGTAGAGAAGGGAAAATCGTGATTTGTTCACGTTCATCGCTTTTACGATTTTGAACTGACTTGACAACCGAATATTTATGCGTGGCTGCGTCGAAAATCCTGTACGCGTACTTAAGGAAAAATCGTGATTTGTTCGTGTTTATGGCTTTTACGATCATGAACTGATTTTACTAAAGAACAGCCCAGGTGTGCGCACCGAAATTGGACTCACGCATTATATAGTATCAAATTCGTGTTCGCTTTGGGCACGTGATTAATGGAGCAACGCAAACACAAAGCTAGCTGCCCAATTACTATTTGCTACGTCTCGAATAAAAATTTTGCGGAAATTGGTTTAATAAGGTAATGTGTGACATAGACAAGCGAAAAGAACTGATCCAACTGTGAAACACTATCCCAGAAACTCCGCTTGCTACGCTCAACTCGCTCCAACTATATTTACTGGTTTAGAAACGCGTCCTGCATCAGAATCGACATCTGCACCTTTTTCCAAAACGTGGTCATTCTTGGTATTGTTCGTTTCCCGCTTTTCAACTTTTAGTGCAGCTTCGACCATGAGATTCGGTTCATTCGATTGAGGCTTACTCAATTTGACATAGTTACAAGTCTTTTTCCTGAAATGAATCAATAGCTAGAATAATTAAGCTGAGACTTGATACAAAATAACAGCCGCCTGTATAAAAAGTAACCTTTTGATAAGTCTTTAGAAAGAGCTTGGGTCTTCCTTTTCTTAAGAACAATAAGTCACAGCAATATGTATTTGTCGCGGACTGTTACAATTCTAAAATAACAGACCCACAGCTAGGGCCCAAGACATAATTCACAAGACATAGTCACAGCAATATGTATTTGTCGCGGACAGTTACAATTCTAAAATAACAGACCCACAGCTAGGGCCCAAGACCTAATTCAGAGATTTCTAGAAAATCTTACTATATTTGGACTAAGCTGGATTAGCTGAGCTCGACGCTACCGATTTTAGTAATATTCCGGAGATCTTTTCTTTTTAGGATATTAATCACAAAATATTACAGCCAGAGGCAATTCTCGAACTCCTCCTCGTTATACTATTATAAATCCAGATAACCTAAAACTATTCAGAATTTGATACAACTACACGTCACTTTATTCGGAAATTATTCTAGCAGCAAGCCACTATGACCGAACCATTGAACTACTGTGCAATAACTATTAGTGGCGATAACTATTAGTGGCGATGCCGCAAATGCAGACATAGGTGTTCTATTAATTCTCCAATATTCTTTCCTTTTTAATCATAAACTACACCTAAATAAAATACCAATCATGATATTTGGTTATATCGACAATCTTCATCCTAACTGGATGCAAAAACATGCTCACCTAAGTGTAACTGGCATAACTACTGTCACGATGTCGCCGTTGCGTACGATAGAGGACATTGGCAAACCGTAATGCTTGGTGGTATAAATTCAGACATCGAAATTGAAAAGTCTATGTTCTTCCAGCAAAAGTATAACCGCGGGCTCCGTCGCCGATAGTACAGCTGGGTCCTCGGCACAACAGAAGGCCAATCTAGAAATTGTCTGCTTTTCAAGGTACCTAACCGCGCCATTAATGTCATCATTCCTCTGATTTCCCAACATTCATGCCTGATAGCCGCATTATTACTGACAGATATACAATGTACATCCACGGCCTCAGAAATATCCCCAGACCGTTTCCTTATGCTCATGCTACGGTTAATTTTACGGCTATTTTTATACACACAGTCAGAAGTTACCCTCAAAACATCAGCCCTATTTTAACAAAATTTAAAAATATTGATTTTTCGATTGCATTCCAAAGATCGGACTCCATATCATGTTACCGCGGCATCCTACCAGTATTCAATATGTACCCTTAAATAGGACATTGCCTTTTGTATACATATCATATACAAATTTGAGTTAAATCGGTCTATTCAATCAAAAGTTATGACCAAAACTGTGGAAAATCCAAAACTCATATTTTTTGAAAATTCTCGACCCCTGAAATTAGGGCCCTGCTAAAGCCCCTAAATAGACAGAACCCTCATACCGTCGCGATTGGAAAGAGTGGGGAAAATCATAAATCAGATGCCCTTTCAATCGATCACTGGCACAACTATTTGTTTAAGCGAATACTTCTTTACGTAAAATGCGTCTTAGCATGTTTTTATTATTAAGACACAAATTACTAAGAAACGCGTCTAATGGCGTATTGCTATAGCCCTATTCTTGAATCGCAGGTCGATCGCTTATTTTGGAGAGATTAAAAGACTAAAATTGCATCAATTGCAACAGTTATATTTAATGTAAGGATGAATTCGCCTCCCATACCTAGATGTCTTTGGCATCATTAACATAAAATCTCATACATGGAACCACGAGTAAACCCATGACCTAAAATTTCCCAGTCAGGGCCAATGATTTTCTAATCAGGCCCAAGCTGGGCACACAATTTTATCGTCAATATCTATTAAAATCGCTAATTTTTGAAAAAAATTTTCTAGCAAAATAATCTGTATATTATGTACTCGATAACCTATGGTACTTTTTGGGCAGTTAAAAACCTGATATTTTATGAATAAACAATATTCTCGCCATTTAAGGCGAATTTTCCGACAACCTCGGGTTAACAATACAACACCGAAAGCGCTATAACATAAATCCAAATACAGAGGTCCTTCAAAATTAAATGACGTTATTATTGCCCACATGTAAACTCCTATTTATGTTTTCTGAATCCGGGAAGACCAAATAGAACATAGTCAACGAAATAAACTTATTATTAGTATTTTGTCTGTAACTCACGTTATAATTTTCTGGTGTTATAATTTTAGAAATTATAGTTTTAGCGCAATTATTTTACTAACGAAAGTATTTGTTTGAGATATTTTAGAATTTTTAGTGTAGCATGTGAAATGAGCAAAGCGAAGAATTCTTTCAAACCGTGACAGTGAGGAAATTTGACCGTGTCCGTTATTATGTTTTTAGAGTTACACGCATAACTCAACTTTGGCTAATTTGAAACCTTAAAATTTGGGAACATGATATATGCGTCAACTTGGGCATATTTTGCAGAGCAAATAAGCTTCTATAGCCTCATAACAGTGTTTTACTACGCGGTTCTCTTTGGATGCAAGAAATGTGTTAAAACGGGTTTTAAAATGAATCCATGAGACCGAAAATACACAATGGTAATCGATGGTAATATCTCATGTAACCATGCAAGCTATATAGCTGTTGTTGGTCTCGTCTTACATATATATTCATCCTCTTAGTAGATGGTATGATGCGTTGCTGTTGTCATTACTTACTGCATGCTTGGGTTAAAAAGGTTTTTCTACGGACCCATAATACACGATAATGGTAAATATCTCCGCAACCGCTGCAGCTATATACGTGTTTTTAACTCACTTTGCAGAGTTCTTTATCTTCTTTGCACACTGGAGCAGAATCTCGAATAATCGGGTATATCTTCTCAGCAGGGAGTAACCGGAATTCCGGTTCCGGTTCCGGCGAAAATCGTGTTCCGGTTCCGGTTCCGGCAAAGGGCAAAAACTCATTACCGGAACCGGAATTCCGGTTTAAATATTTTGTTTGAAATTTTCCACGTTTTTGCTTCATCCTGGTATCCAATCATATGTAATATATATTATACAATGATCAAGCTCCAATACAACCAAGCAAAAGAAAAGATTAACTAACCAATTAGCCGTGTGAAACGTAAATAGGGCACATAATCTGAGCAGGAATTTTTCATAATAATCTGCAGGAGTTTGTTAAATCAAAGCCAGGTCGATGCCTGTAGCAGCTATTTTACACATCCAGAAGTTTCCGGGTTACGTTCGAATTAAACCAGTCCAACTGGGTAGCAGAGTATGGCTTACGTAGAAGTACTTAGCGTATGCTTGGACAATATAAATTGCATCAAGCACCCGCCAGCGTGCTTGTAAACTTTGTAAATCAGGCGAAATTGAAGTAAACTGACGTTATCTGCAGCGCAGCTAGAAACTGCTTTCTAGGCAATGAACTGCATTTATTGAAACTGTGCGAGCAGTATCACAGTTTGTCTCATTTACATGATTCTGATTAGAAAGTTATCATCATTATGATCTAACTGACGGGCACATATTTGTCCAACGCTGGCCTAAACAGTGTCTCTAACCACTGATCACAAAATTACCTTCTACCTATTATTTTCTCTTAGAATCATATAAACCAATAATTTTAAGCTTCCTACAGAAGAACATGCAACAAACGTATGTGTAGTAAAGGGAGGCGACTGGAGACAGAGCGAAAGTGTGTATTCTACGCTCCAAGCTTTGTAAGCATATTCGATTTGACGCAGTATACGCAATGGTGTATAGTGGAAGTCATTTTTTGCTCGGAATGTCCAAAAACCGACATATTTGATCGATAAATAAACATTAATAGCTTGCTCAGTCTCTTTAAAATTTGAGAAAGGCAATAATACCATTGCAATACATAAAGTTTAATGTAAAAGTTATTTTTAAAGCATTTTAAATTCACTATACCTTCATTTCTTCCTTCATCTGTTTTACTATATATAAATTTTGAAGACCAGGTTCCGGTTCCGGATCCGGTTTAATGAACGGTTCCGGTTGCTGGTTCCGGTTCCGGTAAATTTCGGTTCCGGTTATTCCCTGCTTCTCAGCTATTCAAGCAAATTCGGTGTCATTTTGTAATTTAATACTCAATATAGCTGCGTACGTCTCTCTAAAGTAGTAACTCTATCGAAATTGTAGAACTTAGTGAAACATAGATACACCTACGCCTTTTGCGTCCACAGCCAATCGTCTCTCGATATCATACGTGGATATGCTATACCTAGATATTACACAATACCGCACAAGTTATAGGGAAACTAAGACCATTAGTAAGTTTCCCATGCCCCAAAAGCCTCAAAGTGCAAGCTATGAGCCTCCCAGAAAGTCACAACATAATTCTGAATTTTTGGTCGATGAGCCATGGCGGAGCCATATTCCCCGCACCCATGGAACGATGGGCCGCAGAATAAAATCAACACCGGCAACGAGTTTACCATGCCCGAAAACCCCCAAGTGAAACTTTTCAACCGCCAAGGACGGCAGAACAAATTTTCCAATTTCGGGTCGATGAACCACGAGAGTGCATTGCCCTAACCCTATAACTCCAAACCTGAGACCTTAATCAGAACAACAAAAAAGTGACATCGGCATTTATTATTTTACTGTGAAATAAAAACGACCAGAGATAAAAATTCGAAAGTTAAGATAAAAATAACCTTGCTTCCATGAAGGGTACCCGAATGTGGTAAAACCCTCATTTTGACCATGACCCTGAAACAGAAGCCTCAAATCAGAAACGCTTGGAAATGTACACGGTAAACCAACTATGCCGGTTCGAATGAGCCAAGATCATGAAATATCGGTTAAGACGTTCCCGAGTTATAGCCGATCACACACACCGGATTTTAAAAGCAACAATCAGAATTCATCATCTTGCCGATAAAACAAGTTATTGATCTTTAATCAAAAAAATTATCATGCTCCGATGTGAGGATCATTTCGCTGAAAACAGTGTCACTTCAGCAACAATGATGACGAATCTTTGTCAGTGATTCGATACGACGACATACGAAGCGCGTTAATGCTCGACGAGTCAGATGTAAATTGGGATCTACCTCTTAAGGAACCATGCAGCTAAATTACCACTTCAATACCAGAACTAGTTCTTTCGTTCGATACAG
The DNA here is from genome assembly GCA_030248225.1 of Trileptium ribeirensis. Classification (NCBI taxonomy): domain Eukaryota; kingdom Metazoa; phylum Nematoda; class Enoplea; order Enoplida; family Thoracostomopsidae; genus Trileptium; species Trileptium ribeirensis. Next base: position 7,771 of record JASANE010028753.1, on the reverse strand, counting down.
GAATAGCCAAGCTAGCTTTTTAACAAATTGCACATCATTTTTTGCTGATGGCGTAGGCTTGCCTTGCTAATACCTTGCTGTACCATTGTTTACGCTTTACGGTTTTAATATATTTAATGTGTTAATAAATGCTTTCTTTAAATGTTGAAATCTATATGTGCTTTTAACAAAGAAATTGTGAATCAGTATGATTCTTTGAGCAAGACCACTTCTTTGAGCTACGTAAATTAAATTATGATCACAAACCCCTTACCAATTGACGTTTCCGTGAAAATTTAACATAACGCTCGAGGACTTGTATATTATACTAACATTTGGTTCCACATCCGGCATATGTCTCCATGCAGGCTGAAAACAACGACAATGAGATATACAGGCCTTTCCACTCACCAAAAAATTGGAGGGAAATTTTCATGGGGCTCAGTATTCTTCGCGTGGGATAAGCTGCAGTGGGCCCGAAATTTCAATATTTATGTATGTTCTTAACTTTTTTTGTAATATGTAGTCATGTTCAATACCTTAATAAGCATTATGTGTCGTAGCTCTAGCTTCTCCAAAGTGGGTGGGCGAGTCCCTCTAGCATTTCATTGACGGCTGGCAAAATAAGATTACCCCTGGGTGGGGCCCCTGGCAAAATTTTCACTTCTAGGTAAAAACATATACACATAATATAAAAAATTGACAAAATATTTTTACAAAAATCCCTTTTACGAAGTTAAAAATTTGAATAATGTCAGCAAATAATTTTTTGAAGAGTTGGTTTTAACCTCGGCAAAGACTTTTTTGCACCGTTTAGTGAGTCTACTTACTAACAATTTTAGAGTTTTTTCGTTGAAATGTATTAAATGAAAAAGTTTAAGATACGACCCCGAGTTCAAGCCAGAGCCCACCAGTTGACGGTGACCGGCAAAATCCGGCTATTTAAATCATGCGCCGCCAGGTTCATGCCGACTAGCAAAAATTTCAGCGAATGGACAAGCCAGGTATCTGCTTTATTAAATCACCCAGAGGCTACTAGGATCGCTTTTCCAACTCTTATCTTTTGCTTGTTCCGAATCAGTATCAAACATAGAGAGTTTCCTGAAGTGGGGTGGGGAACAAAGAGGATTTTGGCGAGTAGGTTGACAGTATGGCTAACTGGCGGAGGTCCCCGCCACCAACACTAGAGAGTCCAAATATAATGGACTATTTTCAGTCTGTACTGAAAACAATAAGCCAAGTAGGCGAAAATTCGCACAATAAACCTCATCATACAATATTTGTCAAAAAACATGATTTTATGATACTTGCCCCCATATGACTGGCCTGTCAACAGCGCTCTGAAAAGTAGAGGGGGACTTCGGGGGGCCCCATGTTCATTGTAGGGGGAGAATTAAAAGTGGGAGGGATAAATTTTGCTTAAAAATGTAAATATTCTCATATTTTCATGCAATTTTTGTGAATGTATTTTCACGCTAAAAACGATATTTTAGCATATAAATGGTGGTAATTATTGTTTAAAAAACAAGATGGAAACAAAAAAACATAAATTTTCAGACATAAAAAATTTTTGGAAAATTTATTTTGAACATGGCCAAGTGGGGGGGGCGGACGTGGGGCAAAATCTCACAAACATTGGGGTTTGGTAAGTGGGGTCCCCCACCCTTCCCGGGATGTGGACAGGGCAGTATGAAATCTGGAAATAGTTAGAGACATTTGCTCCCATGAAACGCAGGGATAATAGATAGACTATCCCTCCCATGCAATGAAGTGAGAGGGCGAGAAGCACAGCTCGACATATGACGACGCTGAAGTGTGCCAAACTATTCAGGCAACCATCACCCGCACTTGACTAAGCTAATGACGTTTCGCAACTATCGTTTAAACTGTTTCAGGGGTACAGTATTGGGCACTGATAGTTAAGATGAGTAATGCAAGGCAACGTGACAGATTTGCTGGAAAGCGTAGCAAAGACGAACAGGACCAAAATTTGGCTAAATCTAAGACAACCTAGAGGAGCGGTGTTTCGCCTACTAATGTGTCGTTTTTGCAGTCCATTTTTATGATAATTATTTTTGGAGATATTTGTAAAACCTCTGAATGAACATCATGAAAACAGAAAAAGATCCTGGTCTACATCTGCAGGTTCGGAATCAGTCCAAATGTCATAGATGCTAATTTGAGATATTATACACGTTTACATAAAGAAAGTTGAGTTAAGGTTTTCAAAGATTCAGTGTCGCATTGTAGCAGCAGTTTTGGTTTGTCAGACGTCTCAATAACCATAAATTCAATAGTTTTTGTTCCTTTTATAATATCGGATGATCGCAATCAAAATTTTGACACTGAGTGACTGGGGGAATCAGGGAGTCGAGGTACAGCGGCAATTCTTGCAGATTCGGACTCACTGCACCAAGTTACCCAAAAGCATCCACTGTGATCGTTTCTGACCAAAAATTCACCAAAATTTTCATCTTTTAACGAAGGTAAAAGTATCACAAGCAAAAAGTGAAAGAAATTTTGTTAGGAATTCGGTAAAGTTTGGTTCCATCTAACGAAGGGCCATAGTAACCAGTAGGAGTGTAAATAAAATGCAGACCATACCATGCTCAATATACTAAGCCGAAAGTTATACCAAGCCTAAGTATTTCAAGTTTCTAACGTTACAACGCAGCGTCCACCTGATTAAACGCTAGATCTACCCCTAGGTAACAGACAAAATCCGTCTAACCTTCGTCTAAATTATTGAACTGACAATTGCTTGTGTTGCAACTGTAGCAACCTTAGCCCGCTGGAGATCCATCAGCAATTCTCTAAACTATGTGCTTGCGGACACCAGGTGTATATCACAGACATCGCCCGCCAGGATAATTACACATATTAGTCTCGTTATAAATGATCGTTTCGTCAGGCATCATGTCGCGAAGAACATCGACTGTCACGATGCAACCTGCCTATACCGTCTACAGCGAAGGTCTATTAATTTGTAATAATTATTTACATATATTTTTCCCAAATTCGTATCGTGTACAGCCTTGACGAAGGCCCCGTGGATTCTGCGTAAAATTACGATCGCTCCACCACTTCCAAAGTTATACATCTTTTCAACAAAATGACCCACAACAGGAAATTGCACATTAACTTTAATTTTTAGCCTTTTACCTTACGCATTTTCCAATTTCGCATATCTCTACAACCTCTGAATAGATTCTGATCATTCACCCATCATATGAAAACTATTGTGAAAACCGCAATCACATCCAACCACCCAATCAAGTATTGCACCACTTTGAATAAAATTGGTCATTTTTGGTCACTCACTTCTAAGATTTTTCCTTTGTCAAAAGACTCTACCCACTAAGTGTTGGCCCTATGGCTTCGAAACCATGCTCATTGGAAAGCACGCTCAAATTTGGACTGTGAGGGGCGGGTAGCGAAATTAGAGAATCGTAACGGGTGGCGTGCTGAAATAAATGCGAAAATAACGAGACATAGCCATACCAAGTCCCTAACTAAAACCAATGATAATGAATAGCATCTCACATGAAAAAGGGCGACTCTGAATTTAAACCAATCCCTTTGGAGGTAGGAGGTTATTGGGGGCCCAGAGACTATGATACATCACAGAAAAAGATGGTGGGGTCCTTCCTGATTTCCCTCCAAAACTGAGCCAAATAAATTAGCCAGAAGATAGGTTCCTCTTTCCTAATGTAAGCTATGCAGACAAAGTGACGTTTCACTAAAGATGGGTATGTTCAAGAAGTTATAATTCTCTCGTTTGGTTCATGCACACTTGAATAGTTACTATGACAATTGTAACGAAAATACAACGGTCCTAGCAAAGCGTTTAACAAATTAGCTACCTTTGAATTAATTGAAAGACAAACACGTGAAGTTAAATACTAACATATGAATACTTCCATTATTTAATGAAGAGATTTCGGTGTTCATGAAGTAATGTTAAATTGGAATAAATCAGCGCGATCAGACTAACATCTCGCATGCAATGGTGAAACTGAGTGAGTGTGGTTTCATTTATAAGCTGTTATTTTGTGTAATCACCTGTAACAGGCTGCGCTTGACGTATATACCAACGTAAAACGTCTGCAACCCTGAACTCATTGAAACACTTAAAACGTCGTCGACCCTACACGCAGCAACAAGGATTGAAGTAAATCCTCTGAAAAGGTACAAAATATTAGTGCTGGTCTCTATATAACCAAACCATCGCAATCAACATACCAAAAACCTATAACGATGCCCTTTACCAAACTACTGAAAGATTATTATGCATTTTGATAATCGGGTACCTCTAAATATGTTTTAGATAATTGCTGGATTTTCAACAACCAAACCACCGTATTCAGCTTACTGAAAATTTATTCAGACAATTCTAAATGTCGTATAATCAACATTTACAAAAATAGTGACGACGTACTATATTCAGGACGCGTAATCTTAAATGTATGTAGCCCGTACCCGCAGGCAATTATTGACCGACCTACCTACGAGTAAATTTTCCTACTTTCACTCGTAATTAACTCTACCCACAGCTTATAGTATTTTAAAACCAGATAGGCTACCAACAGGTAGGCTATATTACTTGAGAGTAATTTCAAATTACCTGCGGGTAACATAGTTTAAGTGGGGGTAATTTTTGCTACTTGCAGGTAAGTTTTTACCAGCGAGTAAATTTGCCTTACCCGCGAACAATTTTTTACCTTCAGGTAATTTTGTCCTTTCTACAGATAACTGTTTTACCTGCGAGTATTTTTTACCTGCGGGTAGGGTTCTTTTACTCGTAGAAGTAATTTGCGTTTTTGTTATAGTACTCTAAAATACAGTAGGGTAATATTTTTCTTGTTTTTAGAATACGAATAGGCATTTAGCCTAACCTGATATTTAGCAGGGTAGCATACATTACTCGCATCAATTAGACCATTTATATATGGTTTTAAAGCTTACTTTCTGAACACTGTTGTGTATTTTATATTTTATTCTTGTTTGTGACTTATTTTCGTTGAAACTGACAACGTTGGGCATACATGTATGAGGTTCAAGCTCCCAGAGAGATATCTGATGCTTGGGGAGGGGAGTCATCGACCTCCCAGGGGGATCAACCGGTTGTCGTGGAAAGGATAAATTTTCTGGGAATCAAAATTTTCGCTATTTTCACCCAATTTGTCAAAATTTCCCGCTTGCCTTGGGCGCGGGAGAGAATCGGCGCATCGTCCCAGGCGGGTTAGAGCCTCCGTGGGAGATAATCCCCTCTTCTATATATTAAAGAAGATTGGAGCATTACCATTTTCAGATTTAAAGAAATAGCCATTAGTAATAAATCGTTATACACCTTGCTAAATGAGTAGCCATACGGTTCAGTAAGGTTAAGTAGACTATTCTGGCCTGTCCGCAGTGGGGGTTGGAGTGGGGGATCCCCGACTTTCCAAATCCCCCATGTTCGTGAGATTTTCCCCATGTCCGTCCCCCCCACTCGGCTCAAACCCCCATGTTCAACTAATTCCAAAATATTTATGTCTAAAAATTTATGTTTTTTGTTTGCAAATTGTTTTTAAACGTAAATTACCACTATTTATAATGCAGAAATATCGTTTTTCAGCTTTAAACTACATTCACGGTAGTAAAAATGCATGAAAATATGGAATATTTAGTGTTTTTAAGCAAAATTTTTACCACTTTTAATTTCCCCCCGAGAATGAACATGGGGACCCACGAGGTTTCCCCACACTTTTTGGAGGGCTGTGGACAGGCCAGCTATCTTTAGCCATTTTGTTGCATATCATGGAATAAATTTATCGACCTTTCCGAATCTTAATACCACGTCTTTAATGACCCGTTAAGTCAATTATAGAAATGAACTGTTGGGAAAAAATTATGCAGCATCAATCTTACAGTTGTCAAGATATACAGGGCTAATGACATTTGGTTAAAACGATAACATAGTTATAGAACCGGCGCAATAAAGTTTACAATGAAACCTCGTGCTACAATGAAATTTGGTCGAGAATCACGGGTCTTGGACACTTATCGGTTAGCGTTAACAAACGTACTTTCGGCCTCTTTTCTTGGCAAAGGGATACACCCACGACCCGACCATGGTGTCGGCGCCTCTGCTTTTGAATCTGTTCTAATAGTTAAGGGGCGTTACCAAAAAATTTCAACTGGATGCACCCACTCATTGTGGGGGTCAACTCAATAAACTAATTAACGATAGCGTGTTGAAAAACGGAAAAAAATTCTGAAAAAATTGTAAACTGGGGAGCACCAATGCCCCGACCCCCTTGATGACGCCCGTGTACTAGTTTCACCTAACCATCGGTGCCTAGAAATATATTGTTGGTCATTGCTTAAAATTCATGACATTTGGGGAAAGGGCAAGATAATATAAAACACGTGGCCCCTCCTACCCTCGGAGCTGGCGCAAATGAGGTCTCCCGAACTATGATGTGAGGTGCCCCGACCAACCATGTGAGATGCATCCCACCTGAGGTATGTGGACCTTAACGCCGGAATTTCCAACTCCCCTATCCGTCTTCCTGGGAAACAGTAGAAATCCGTTTAAAAAGTGTATAGAAAAATATAGCGTAGCATATGAAAATATGAACAGACGGATGCATTCGTACTAGTCGAACGAATTGCGAAAGTATGTGTGCACAAGCGTTTCAAAAATACTAAAATAGTCATAAAGGCGTAATAAGTGAAAACGAAAAATCCCAAAATGGGAATTGAACCTCAGCTTCCCGCGTAAGACATGACGTTTAACCACTCCACAGCTTAAGAAATAAAATACATTTTTTATGGTTTTTTATATACCGCAAGGGTGAATACTTAGGTGCCATACTGAGCTATCTGTGCAATCAGCAATCTGAGCTAACTATTACAATTGTATTCAGCGACTCTAAATTACCCGATATGAAATTTTAGCAATTTCCTCGGGCACATTGATATTGTGTATTCGTAACGAAATATTACTCACATAAAAATTACCTGCAGGTAGGACAAAATTACCTACAGGTACTGCGAAATTACTCGTAGATAAAAATACGTGCAGGTAAATCGAGAGTAAACATTTTGATTGATTTTCTATTGATAACATTACCCAAAGTAATTTTTCTCTTAATCTCTTGATCTCCAATTTAAAAATGCGAAAGTTGAGGACAAGGGTAAGAGTAGATATCACTTACTCGTTAAAAAATCAAGCTAGCGTAATTTTAAGAGTACGGGCCTGAAACAGGGTTAAATTATTAACCCTAAACCCAATGAAAATGTATAAACGCAACACAAAATCAAACAAATGAAAATGGACTATATGTGGTCTGTGTATAACAAAACCATCGTATTAGGGTTCTTGATAACTTATAAAACTCGTTATAAGGTTAAAACATGCAATAACATTCCCAAATTTAATGTATTGATATTTCTGACAAAGGAGTGACGAAGGCGAGGTTCAGCAAAGCTGTAGTTCTCGAAGAGCGGATGATATCCACTTTGATGCGAAGCATATGTCGAGTGATACTGCGAAAATTGGCACTGGCGAATACTCTGTGGCCAGATTTGGCAAAGCACCATTAAAAAAGTTTTTGCCATTTTGGCCCGGACGACGGGATGGGAGCAGTTCTTGTTCAATATCGTCATATAGTTTGCTATCAAACAAAATTAATGACATCCATCCGCCAGAACATAAATTATGAGCGACAACGACAGAGAAATATTTTCTCAATTTTTTCAGTGGAAGCTCCGTTCGCTTTCGCTCGCCTGATTCTACGTTTCCTGT
>JASANE010028751.1:0-42323 GCA_030248225.1 Trileptium ribeirensis | reverse complement strand
AATATTTTACAACTCCTTATAGAACTTATAAGGTGATATCGGTTTTAGTCATTTGCGTTTTGTCCAGAGTTAAGACTAACAAAGTTGTTTTATAAATATAATGAAACTCGCATCTTCGGAAAATCGTCTGTAAACTCTATAAATGGTATAACCGCATTTGTACTTGGCTTTAGGATTATATATATTTCTCCGCCTAGGATTACGTGTATTCACTAAAAGGTTTAGAAATAACCAAAATACCATCGGAGCACTGCCATGCATATTTTAGACACCGAAGACTGTGAACTAAATATTTTACAACTCCTTATAGAACTTATATTTCGATATAGGTTTTATTAGTTTGAGTTTTGTCCATATTTAAGACTAATAATTTTGTTTTATAAATATAATGAAACTCGCATCTTCGGAAAATCGTCTGTAAACTCTATAAATGGTATAACCGCATTTGTACTTGGCTTTAGGATTATATATATTTCTCCGCCTAGGATTACGTGTATTCACTAAAAGGTTTAGAAATAACCAAAATACCATCGGAGCACTGCCATGCATATTTTAGACACCGAAGACTGTGAACTAATTCTTTGACAACTCCTTATAGAACATATAAGGAGATATCGGTTTTATTCATTTGCGTTTTGTCCAGAGTTAAGACTAACAAAGTTGTTTTATAAATATAATGAAACTCGCATCTTCGGAAAATCGTCTGTAAACTGTATAAATGGTATAACCGCATTTGTACTTGGCTTTAGAAATATATATATATCTACTCATATCATTACTATTAATCACTAAAAGGTTTAGAAATAATCAAAATAACTTCGGAGCACTGCCATGCATATTTTAGACGCGAAGACTGTGAACTAAATATTTTACAACTCCTTATAGAACTTATAAGGCGATATCGGTTTTAGTCATTTGCGTTTTGTCCAGAGTTAAGACTAACAAAGTTGTTTTATAAAATATAATGAAACTCGCATCTTCGGAAAATCGTCTGTAAACTGTATAAATGGTATAACCGCATTTGTACTTGGCTTTAGGATTATATATATTTCTTCGCCTAGGATTACGTGTATTCACTAAAGGGTTTAGAAATAAATAAAATACCTTCAGAGCACTGCAATGCATATTTTAGACAGCGAAGACTGTGAAGTAAATATTTTACAACTCCTTATAGAACTTATAAGGTGATATCGGTTTTAGTCATTTGCGTTTTGTCCAGAGTTAAGACTAACAAAGTTGTTTTATAAATATAATGAAACTCGCATCTTCGGAAAATCGTCTGTAAACTCTATAAATGGTATAACCGCATTTGTACTTGGCTTTAGGATTATATATATTTCTCCGCCTAGGATTACGTGTATTCACTAAAAGGTTTAGAAATAACCAAAATACCAAAAAAGACATACCAAACATATATTAAACACCTAAGACTTTGAACAAATTATTTTACAACTCCTTATAGAACTTATAAGGCGATATCGGTTTTAGTCGTTTGCGTTTTGTCCAGAGTTAAGACTAACAAAGTTGTTTTATAAATATAATGAAACTCGCATCTTCGGAAAATCGTCTGTAAACTCTATAAATGGTATAACCGCATTTGTACTTGGCTTTAGGATTATATATATTTCTCCGCCTAGGATTACGTGTATTCACTAAAAGGTTTAGAAATAACCAAAATACCATCGGAGCACTGCCATGCATATTTTAGACACAGAAGACTGTGAACTAATTATTTTACAACTCCTTATAGAACTTATAAGGCGATATCGGTTTTAGTCATTTGCGTTTGTCCAGAGTTAAGACTAACAAACTTTTTATAATTATAATTAATCTCTCATCTTCGGAAAATCGTCTGTAAACTGTATAAATGGTATAACCGCATTTGTACTTGGCTTTAGGATTATATATATTTCTCCGCCTAGGATTACGTGTATTCACTAAAAGGTTTAGAAATAATCAAAATACCTCGGAGCACTGCCATGCATATTTTAGACACCGAAGACTGTGAACTAAATATTTTACAACTCCTTATAGAACTTATAAGGCGATATCGGTTTTAGTCATTAGCGTTTTGTCCAGAGTAAAGACTAACAAAGTTGTTTTATAAATATAATGAAACTCGCATCTTCGGAAAATCGTCTGTAAATCTATAAATGGTATAACCGCATTTGTACTTGGCTTTAGGATTATATATATTTCTCCGCCTAGGATTACGTGTATTCACTAAAAGGTTTAGAAATAATCAAAATACCTTCGGAGCACTGCCATGCATATTTTAGACACCGAAGACTGTGAACTAAATATTTTACAACTCCTTATAGAACTTATAAGGCGATATCGGTTTTAGTCATTTGCGTTTTGTCCAGAGTTAAGACTAACAAAGTTGTTTTATAAATATAATGAAACTCGCATCTTCGGAAAATCGTCTGTAAACTCTATAAATGGTATAACCGCATTTGTACTTGGCTTTAGGATTATATATATTTCTCCGCCTAGGATTACGTGTATTCACTAAAAGGTTTAGAAATAACCAAAATACCATCGGAGCACTGCCATGCATATTTTAGACACCGAAGACTGTGAACTAAATATTTTACAACTCCTTATAGAACTTATAAGGCGATATCGGTTTTAGTCGTTTGCGTTTTGTCCAGAGTTAAGACTAACAAAGTTGTTTTATAAATATAATGAAACTCGCATCTTCGGAAAATCGTCTGTAAACTCTATAAATGGTATAACCGCATTTGTACTTGGCTTTAGGATTATATATATTTCTCCGCCTAGGATTACGTGTATTCACTAAAAGGTTTAGAAATAACCAAAATACCATCGGAGCACTGCCATGCATATTTTAGACACCGAAGACTGTGAACTAATTATTTTACAACTCCTTATAGAACTTATAAGGCGATATCGGTTTTAGTCATTTGCGTTTTGTCCAGAGTTAAGACTAACAAAGTTGTTTTATAAATATAATGAAACTCGCATCTTCGGAAAATCGTCTGTAAACTGTATAAATGGTATAACCGCATTTGTACTTGGCTTTAGGATTATATATATTTCTCCGCCTAGGATTACGTGTATTCACTAAAAGGTTTAGAAATAATCAAAATACCTTTCAGCACTGCCATGCATATTTTAGACACCGAAGACTGTGAACTAAATATTTTACAACTCCTTATAGAACTTATAAGGCGATATCGGTTTTAGTCATTTGCTTTTCCATGAGGTTAAGAGTAACAAAGTTGTTTTATAAATATAATGAGAACTCGCATCTTGGAAAATCGTCTTGTAAACTCTATAAATGGTATAACCGCATTTGTACTTGGCTTTAGGATTATATATATTTTTCTTCCTCCGCCTAGGATTACGTGTATTCACTAAAAGGTTTAGAAATAACCAAAATACCATCGGAGCACTGCCATGCATATTTTAGACACCGAAGACTGTGAACTAAATATTTTACAACTCCTTATAGAACTTATAAGGCGATATCGGTTTTAGTCATTTGCGTTTTGTCCAGAGTTATGACTAACAATGTTGTTTTATATATACAATGAAACTCGAAGCTAGGTAAATCGTCTGTAATCTCTATAAATGGTATAACCGCATTTGTACTTGGCTTTAGGATTATATATATTTCTCCGCCTAGGATTACGTGTATTCACTAAAAGGTTTAGAAATAACCAAAATACCATCGGAGCACTGCCATGCATATTTTAGACACCGAAGACTGTGAACTAATTATTTTACAACTCCTTATAGAACTTATAAGGCGATATCGGTTTTAGTCATTTGCGTTTTGTCCAGAGTTAAGACTAACAAAGTTGTTTTATAAATATAATGAAACTCGCATCTTCGGAAAATCGTCTGTAAACTGTATAAATGGTATAACCGCATTTGTACTTGGCTTTAGGATTATATATATTTCTCCGCCTAGGATTACGTGTATTCACTAAAAGGTTTAGAAATAATCAAAATACCTTCGGAGCACTGCCATGCATATTTTAGACACCGAAGACTGTGAACTAAATATTTTACAACTCCTTATAGAACTTATAAGGCGATATCGGTTTTAGTCATTTGCGTTTTGTCCAGAGTTAAGACTAACAAAGTTGTTTTATAAATATAATGAAACTCGCATCTTCGGAAAATCGTCTGTAAACTGTATAAATGGTATAACCGCATTTGTACTTGGCTTTAGGATTATATATATTTCTCCGCCTAGGATTACGTGTATTCACTAAAAGGTTTAGAAATAATCAAAATACCTTCGGAGCACTGCCATGCATATTTTAGACACCGAAGACTGTGAACTAAATATTTTACAACTCCTTATAGAACTTATAAGGCGATATCGGTTTTAGTCATTTGCGTTTTGTCCAGAGTTAAGACTAACAAAGTTGTTTTATAAATATAATGAAACTCGCATCTTCGGAAAATCGTCTGTAAACTCTATAAATGGTATAACCGCATTTGTACTTGGCTTTAGGATTATATATATTTCTCCGCCTAGGATTACGTGTATTCACTAAAAGGTTTAGAAATAACCAAAATACCATCGGAGCACTGCCATGCATATTTTAGACACCGAAGACTGTGAACTAAATATTTTACAACTCCTTATAGAACTTATAAGGCGATATCGGTTTTAGTCGTTTGCGTTTTGTCCAGAGTTAAGACTAACAAAGTTGTTTTATAAATATAATGAAACTCGCATCTTCGGAAAATCGTCTGTAAACTCTATAAATGGTATAACCGCATTTGTACTTGGCTTTAGGATTATATATATTTCTCCGCCTAGGATTACGTGTATTCACTAAAAGGTTTAGAAATAACCAAAATACCATCGGAGCACTGCCATGCATATTTTAGACACCGAAGACTGTGAACTAATTATTTTACAACTCCTTATAGAACTTATAAGGCGATATCGGTTTTAGTCATTTGCGTTTTGTCCAGAGTTAAGACTAACAAAGTTGTTTTATAAATATAATGAAACTCGCACTTCGGAAAATCGTCTGTAAACTGTATAAATGGTATAACCGCATTTGTACTTGGCTTTAGGATTATATATATTTCTCCGCCTAGGATTACGTGTATTCACTAAAAGGTTTAGAAATAATCAAAATACCTTCGGAGCACTGCCATGCATATTTTAGACACCGAAGACTGTGAACTAAATATTTTACAACTCCTTATAGAACTTATAAGGCGATATCGGTTTTAGTCATTTGCGTTTTGTCCAGAGTTAAGACTAACAAAGTTGTTTTATAAATATAATGAAACTCGCATCTTCGGAAAATCGTCTGTAAACTCTATAAATGGTATAACCGCATTTGTACTTGGCTTTAGGATTATATATATTTCTCCGCCTAGGATTACGTGTATTCACTAAAAGGTTTAGAAATAACCAAAATACCATCGGAGCACTGCCATGCATATTTTAGACACCGAAGACTGTGAACTAAATATTTTACAACTCCTTATAGAACTTATAAGGCGATATCGGTTTTAGTCATTTGCGTTTTGTCCAGAGTTAAGACTAACAAAGTTGTTTTATAAATACAATGAAACTCGCATCTAGGAAAATCGTCTGTAAACTCTATAAATGGTATAACCGCATTTGTACTTGGCTTTAGGATTATATATATTTCTCCGCCTAGGATTACGTGTATTCACTAAAAGGTTTAGAAATAACCAAAATACCATCGGAGCACTGCCATGCATATTTTAGACACCGAAGACTGTGAACTAAATATTTTACAACTCCTTATAGAACTTATAAGGCGATATCGGTTTTAGTCATTTGCCTTTTGTCCAGAGTTAAGACTAACAAAGTTGTTTTATAAATATAATGAAATTCGCATCTTCGGAAAATCGTCTGTAAACTCTATAAATGGTATAACCGCATTTGTACTTGGCTTTAGGATTATATATATTTCTCCGCCTAGGATTACGTGTATTCACTAAAAGGTTTAGAAATAACCAAAATACCATCGGAGCACTGCCATGCATATTTTAGACACCGAAGACTGTGAACTAAATATTTTACAACTCCTTATAGAACTTATAAGGCGATATCGGTTTTAGTCATTTGCGTTTTGTCCAGAGTTAAGACTAACAAAGTTGTTTTATAAATACAATGAAACTCGCATCTAGGAAAATCGTCTGTAAACTCTATAAATGGTATAACCGCATTTGTACTTGGCTTTAGGATTATATATATTTCTCCGCCTAGGATTACGTGTATTCACTAAAAGGTTTAGAAATAACCAAAATACCATCGGAGCACTGCCATGCATATTTTAGACACCGAAGACTGTGAACTAAATATTTTACAACTCCTTATAGAACTTATAAGGCGATATCGGTTTTAGTCATTTGCGTTTTATCCAGAGTTAAGACTAGCAAAGTTGTTTTATAAATACAATGAAACTCGCATCTAGGAAAATCGTCTGTAAACTCTATAAATGGTATAACCGCATTTGTACTTGGCTTTAGGATTATATATATTTCTCTGCCTAGGATTACGTGTATTCACTAAAAGGTTTAGAAATAACCAAAATACCATCGGAGCACTGCCATGCATATTTTAGACACCGAAGACTGTGAACTAAATATTTTACAACTCCTTATAGAACTTATAAGGCGATATCGGTTTTAGTCATTTGCGTTTTGTCCAGAGTTAAGACTAACAAAGTTGTTTTATAAATACAATGAAACTCGCATCTAGGAAAATCGTCTGTAAACTCTATAAATGGTATAACCGCATTTGTACTTGGCTTTAGGATTATATATATTTCTCCGCCTAGGATTACGTGTATTCACTAAAAGGTTTAGAAATAACCAAAATACCATCGGAGCACTGCCATGCATATTTTAGACACCGAAGACTGTGAACTAAATATTTTACAACTCCTTATAGAACTTATAAGGCGATATCGGTTTTAGTGATTTGCGTTTTGTCCAGAGTTAAGACTAACAAAGTTGTTTTATAAATATAATGAAACTCGCATCTTCGGAAAATCGTCTGTAAACTCTACAAATGGTATAACCGCATTTGTACTTGGCTTTAGGATTATATATATTTCTCCGCCTAGGATTACGTGTATTCGCTAAAAGGTTTAGAAATAACCAAAATACCATCGGAGCACTGCCATGCATATTTTAGACACCGAAGACTGTGAACTAAATATTTTACAACTCCTTATAGAACTTATAAGGCGATATCGGTTTTAGTCATTTGCGTTTTGTCCAGAGTTAAGACTAACAAAGTTGTTTTATAAATACAATGAAACTCGCATCTAGGAAAATCGTCTGTAAACTCTATAAATGGTATAACCGCATTTGTACTTGGCTTTAAGATTATATATATTTCTCCGCCTAGGATTACGTGTATTCACTAAAAGGTTTAGAAATAACCAAAATACCATCGGAGCACTGCCATGCATATTTTAGACACCGAAGACTGTGTACTAAATATTTTACAACTCCTTATAGAACTTATAAGGCGATATCGGTTTTAGTCATTTGCGTTTTGTCCAGAGTTAAGACTAACAAAGTTGTTTTATAAATACAATGAAACTCGCATGTAGGAAAATCGTCTGTAAACTCTATAAATGGTATAACCGCATTTGTATTTGGCTTTAGGATTATATATATTTCTCCGCCTAGGATTACGTGTATTCACTAAAAGGTTTAGAAATAACCAAAATACCATCGGAGCACTGCCATGCATATTTTAGACACCGAAGACTGTGAACTAAATATTTTACAACTCCTTATAGAACTTATAAGGCGATATCGATTTTAGTCATTTGCGTTTTGTCCAGAGTTAAGACTAACAAAGTTGTTTTATAAATACAATGAAACTCGCACCTAGGAAAATCGTCTGTAAACTCTATAAATGGTATAACCGCATTTGTACTTGGCTTTAGGATTATATATATTTCTCCGCCTAGGATTACGTGTATTCACTAAAAGGTTTAGAAATAACCAAAATACCATCGGAGCACTGAAATACATATTTTAGACACAGAAGACTGTGAACTAAATATTTTACAACGCCTTATAGAACTTATGGGGCGATATCGGCTTGAGTCATTTGCGTTTTGTCCAGAGTTAAGACTAACAAAATTGTTTTATAAATACAATGAAACTCGCATCTTCGGAAAATCGTCTGTAAACTCTATAAATGGTATAACCGCATTTGTACTTGGCTTTAGGATTATATATATTTCTCTGCCTAGGATTACGTGTATTCACTAAAAGGTTTAGAAATAACCAAAATACCATCGGAGCACTGCCATGCATATTTTAGACACCGAAGACTGTGAACTAAATATTTTACAACTCCTTATAGAACTTATAAGGCGATATCGGTTTTAGTCATTTGCGTTTTGTCCAGAGTTAAGACTAACAAAGTTGTTTTATAAATACAATGAAACTCGCATCTAGGAAAATCGTCTGTAAACTCTATAAATGGTATAACCGCATTTGTACTTGGCTTTAGGATTATATATATTTCTCCGCCTAGGATTACGTGCATTCAGTAAAAGGTTTAGAAATAACCAAAATACCATCGGAGCACTGCCATGCATATTTTAGACACCGAAGACTGTGAACTAAATATTTTACAACTCCTTATAGAACTTATAAGGCGATATCGGTTTTAGTCATTTGCGTTTTGTCCAGAGTTAAGACTAACAAAGTTGTTTTATAAATATAATGAAACTCGCATCTTCGGAAAATCGTCTGTAAACTCTATAAATGGTATAACCGCATTTGTACTTGGCTTTAGGATTATATATATTTCTCCGCCTAGGATTACGTGTATTCACTAAAAGGTTTAGAAATAACCAAAATACCATCGGAGCACTGCCATGCATATTTTAGACACCGAAGACTGTGAACTAAATATTTTACAACTCCTTATAGAACTTATAAGGCGATATCGGTTTTAGTCATTTGCGTTTTGTCCAGAGTTAAGACTAACAAAGTTGTTTTATAAATACAATGAAACTCGCATCTAGGAAAATCGTCTGTAAACTCTATAAATGGTATAACCGCATTTGTACTTGGCTTTAGGATTATATATATTTCTCCGCCTAGGATTACGTGTATTCACTAAAAGGTTTAGCAATAACCAAAATACCATCGGAGCACTGCCATGCATATTTTAGACACCGAAGACTGTGAACTAAATATTTTACAACTCCTTATAGAACTTATAAGGCGACATCGGTTTTAGTCATTTGCGTTTTGTCCAGAGTTAAGACTAACAAAGTTGTTTTATAAATACAATGAAACTCGCATGTAGGAAAATCGTCTGTAAACTCTATAAATGGTATAATCGCATTTGTACTTGCCTTTAGGATTATATATATTTCTCCGCCTAGGATTACGTGTATTCACTAAAAGGTTTAGAAATAACCAAAATACCATCGGAGCACTGCCATGCATATTTTAGACACCGAAGACTGTGAACTAAATATTTTACAACTCCTTATAGAACTTATAAGGCGATATCGGTTTTAGTCATTTGCGTTTTGTCCAGAGTTAAGACTAACAAAGTTGTTTTATAAATACAATGAAACTCGCACCTAGGAAAATCGTCTGTAAACTCTATAAATGGTATAACCGCATTTGTACTTGGCTTTAGGATTATATATATTTCTCCGCCTAGGATTACGTGTATTCACTAAAAGGTTTAGAAATAACCAAAATACCATCGGAGCACTGAAATACATATTTTAGACACAGAAGACTGTGAACTAAATATTTTACAACGCCTTATAGAACTTATGGGGCGATATCGGTTTGAGTCATTTGCGTTTTGTCCAGAGTTAAGACTAACAAAATTGTTTTATAAATACAATGAAACTCGCATCTTCGGAAAATCGTCTGTAAACTCTATAAATGGTATAACCGCATTTGTACTTGGCTTTAGGATTATATATATTTCTCCGCCTATGATTACGTGTAGAATTAATATGTACAGATATATACAACAAACAAAAAAATTCACTTAAAACTTATTTTTCATTTTAATATTTGTGTCATGATTTTTTGTAGCTGTTTTAAACACCTTAACTGCTAACTATAAGACGGCTAACAATACCGCTGAATTTCAAATTTTGTTAAATAGTATACTGCATAAATTATAACTGCTACTGCAATCAATGGAAACACTTAAAACCACGTGCATTTTCACTATAATTTTCACTTATCGTCGTAAAACTGAGATAGTTGAAGCGTACTTACTACTTACCTCAAATTATGCCACACGTGAGTGCCTTTTTCGAATGAATCTCGCCTACTACGTATGAGATAAAAGACAACGCACCTCGTTCCAGTAGTAAGATTTCAATTTATTGTGAAATGCTTGGTTGACCACTTGGAAAGTTATGGAAATTGCACTGAATTATTATTACCTTCCACAGAAAAGACTTTACTTTTACGAGATACACTCGCTTATATATCATATACATATCTGCTTGTTCTATTACGCTGTTTCATATTATTATTAAATGTGCTCTGCCTCTATTTCTGAACACTTTTTGTCAGTGCCAGAAATCGAGATGCTTTGCTGAGGCCGGAATAACAACATCAATTTGCTTTCTCATGATTACGCACTGGTTTTTTGAAAAATGTGCGATTTAGGTAGCCGTCCAATTTATGCTGACTCAAAATTTTTTGGATGTCCGCGAATTGGATTCTCCGCGTATCTCATTTTGGACAGGCGTGAGGCATAAATTTGGTTTTCGATCTTTATAAAATACGCGTACTTCCAGTGAGCACAATATTTGAGTTTTTATACAGGCACAAATATTTTGGTCTCCGGGCCTCAAATAGAATGAAAATGCATTGGTGTGGCTAACAAACGATTTAGCTTGTACCCTCCCTTTCCGGAGAGCTATATCCGTCACAACCAAATACAATAGAGAACAATCACTGTTCGGACAAAATATTATGGAATTACATATCTTCCGGTTAAACTTACGCTAAAGGTTATGATAACAGATCTCTTTTTTAACTATAATACTATCGAGTCCTTCAATCACAACCAGTTGATACTTCGAAATAATATTTTCATGACAAAATTACTCTACCATATTAATTTCTGCAGCCTACGATGTCTGACACCATGGATAAGGTAATGCTGATAGCTCTAGATTACAACTAAATTAATTTTATCACAATGCAAGGGCTATTTGATTTCCCACAAGAGGTTTCGTTGTGGTGATGGTAGCTTCTTGATGCAACTAAAATAACACTGGTTGTACATAGAACACGATTCTTATTGTTTAACTTCTGTTATTAATTGCTTCTCTGATGCGTTCCTTGATATTGTGTCAATCACATAATTATTTCTAAATATTTACTGTGTTGAAGATATTAATTGACAACACTCCTATAAATGTCAATAACATTCCTGTTTTCACCAGGGAGTATGATATTGAAACCTACACTGTGGGGCTATATTAGTAAGAATTTCGGTGTCGTCATATATAGCTTGGCACTGCAAATGACGATTTAACTAAAACTATGACTATGTTCATGAAATCATTTGCACCACCCATAGCAGTCGTAACACTACCATTCACAACTTTGTCGGCCGAGTAAAACGAGTAAAACCCAGATTTAGGGCTAAATTTTTATAGAATATTTTCTTCATCAGCGACAATTTTGGAAGACCAAATTTGGCTAATATTTCAGAATATTTGCGAACTTTGATGAAATATTTGAAGCATTATTTAGCAGCCCAATGGACCAGCGTTTGTTTTAAAACACATAGTTTGACTAAAAAGGCCGTAATTTTTCTGCCAGCGTCCCTAATTTGGTAATGAATGGGAACTTTCGACTGTAATTTTCTTTGTTAAGTATTTTGACCACTTCAAGTTTATACTTATAGCGCAAACAACATTCCTGTACTTTTGCTTGTCCACACTCTATTTTATACAAATTGCGATTGATGCATACCTTAGTCCATATCTGGTGTATCTTCCTAAAAATACTAATCTTACATGCCTCTCAACATAAGTACAGCATTGTGATTAATGCGTTTCTGTTAAAAACTTTTGCTTTTGCTTTTACATTTTCGCAAGACGCTGTTGATCACATTGACTTGTAAGGTCGGCGTAGTTTTTACGATATTCCCTACGACATTTCGCTCTGTAGAGCTTCCTTAAACAGTACACCATGTTTGATATTATTTTGACCCACGCAATGTTCGCATTTTGGAAAAGTTTCCAGTTTCTGTGTTCAAGTTGTATCATATATAACAATGTTTCCTTGTAATTTTACGTTGAATTCACATAGACATAAAAAGAGAACAGTTGGAAGGCCGGGAAAATATTAGAGTTCGTTCATTTTTGAATTTTTACGCTTTAAAATGAAAGCCAAGCGTTAATTCAGGTGACCAGTGGATCTGTTTTCGAAAGAGCAGAAACGGCGTACTTTCTAATAGTTAACCAAACAGTTGGCAGATTTCTAACATATATATTAACTAGTAACTCTCACGTGATGCTGAAACGGACTCAGCGTGGCTTCATCAAGTGGTCATTTTGTGTAATCACTTGTAACAGGCTTTGTGTTTGATGTATATACTGCACTAAAACATCTGTAATCCTGATCCCGTTGCAAATCCTAAAACCTCGTCGACCCTAAACCCATCAAAAAGAACTTAAAAAGCACTAATTATTAGATCTAGACTCTAGATACACTAAACTATCGCATCCAGCATACCGAAAACCTATTTATATAACAATCTTCATGCCCTATACGCAATACATAATCAGTACACTGAAGACAGGCTACATATATTCTGCGATCGGGCTGACTATAAACCCATTGAGAAAATCTGAAAAGCATGAAGTATTCGTACTGGACTCTAAATAATCAAGCCACTGTATTCGGCGCATCGAAATACCTATAGAGACCATTATTAGTGCCCTACACGCAATACATAACCAAAAAATGAAAACTCGCTACATTCTGGAAATCGGGTTCGTGGCCTGTAAAAAAACTTGGAACGTCATGAAATCGTTTATATAGTCAAGTTAGGCTCTACATAGCAAAACCATTGTATTCACCGTGCTGTATATCTTAATACGCACTGAATGTAAGTTAAAAACATTCAAAAACATGCCGAAAATTTAAAAAGCGCTATTTCTGGAAATAGGTCGACGAACCATATTCGACCCCACCGCTGCCCAGAGAGTGGTCCCATAAAAAAGTCGTGATCAGAAAAGTTTTAGATCTCGATCAACTGATCCTGTCTTGGTGGTCTTGGTCGAAGCCTATGTCACAATATATTATGGGCTGCAGAAGACTGGCACCCGTTTGACCAGATTTGGCAAAGAATCCAGTTTTTCCCATTTGGACCTCAAAGATGAGATCGGAGCTGTTCGCGTTCAACTAAAGGGCAGGTCATTATCACTTTGTTATAGAATATAAAAATTGTCGTAATCCATCAACCCGAAGATGAACTATGAATGACAAAAACAGATAAAACAGAAATTTTTACGATTTTCCCCTTACCGCACTAAGTGGAAACTGCACTCGCTTCGCTCACTCCGTTTCAGTTATACTTGTTATACTTTTATTTTTGAAACGCTTAATATCAAATATACCATTATCCGAGTGATACACGTCTTGTCTTTGTCCGATGACGATATTGCACTAACACAACAATATAACAATAATAGTGAGTTGTCCAATATTGATACTTAGCTATACACTTTTCTGGTACTCAATTTATTTAATATTAGCATTAATGGTGACAAAATGAATAAACAGAAGTGACAATATATATCCCACTCGAGTTGAATAAGAAGACCAAAGGTTGTATAGTTGTCTGGTGCCAAATTAGCCTTCAATAAAAGCTCCAAACACGATGAATCGTTTGCAATACCAAGCCGGCGGGGTGCTTGGTTTGGTCTTTATTGGCACTTTGCGCGTTGAAATGACGATGCTGATTCTCTATTCGTCATTGTTAATAGCATTCGACACTCGACTATTATCGAATTTGCATTAGCATTATTAATAAAATCATACAATTTTATTCATATTGTATATAACAGTGGTGAGCCTAGATAAAGGTCATACTGGTAAATAGCTTGCCCTGTCTGAAAGTGAGGGAGTAACGCTACCTCAACATTAAAGCTTTAGGATTGCTGGCTCAGAATCGTATGTATTTCATTCATGACATCTGTGGTGTTCCAAATGTCTAAATAGTTTATTGCGTGTTCTTATACAAGTTTATATTTATTTAAAAAAATTGTGCTGCTAATGTTCCTTCAACCCGACAACGATTGAATTATTGACCGAACAAATCACAGTGGCCAAAAATCTTGATATAACTTGTCTCAAAGCGGCTTAATTTGACATTTCAAGGCTTGTAAGCTCGAAAGTAAAAAGAAAAGTTCGCAACGTGACAGTCGTTATTTTCACGTTTAGTAATGTTAACAAAGTGAAGGTAATTAAAAAATGCTGTCTAGAATATTTTTAGTTGATTTCAGAGATGGAAACGGGTGACTAGGTTTGAAGATCTCCGAGGTTGCGAACAGTTGGTCGTGCACCGCGAAGGCGTATGTATGTATATGTATATAATACATATATGGATCGTAAGCAGGAATCATTATTTTCTTACTAGTTTGATGCCAATTTTACGCGTTTTAAGCCTAAGCACTGAGTAAGGACGCCGTTTGTCTTTCAACCTAAACTAAATATCCTGAAATTATTCAGTTCAGTGCTCACTAAGATTCAACACAGTTCGCCTTTCAATAGGTGAACTCTTTCCCAACATTTGTTTTACTCGACGGACAAGCAATAAGCATGCCTTCATCATTATCAAATTGTACCTTCTACTGAGAAGCAAAAGACCCCGACATTATATAGAAATTGGTATTAATATTATTATATTATATTAATATTTAAAACATTAGAATTTTCTAAATTGACAACAAAATTATAAACTAGAAATAAAAATACTAAGTCGTTAAAACCGGTGTTAATTTTTTACTACTTTTTGCACCGAATATGCTCTGTAGTTAAAATACATGCATTTTGGCACCAAAACCATTCAGTGATAGTTAAGGACGGCACTATTAACTAATTATAAATGTTTGAATTATTTTCACTGAGATACGCAAAACTGTGCTACGTCGTGAGGCACGACCTGTTAAATTTTGCAATTTAGCCTCGATAAAAATGAATTTAATATGTGTCATTCCCTGGCAAAAGTTGTTATCTTACTATAGGTTGCGATTTATTTCCACTCTCTCCTGAGAAAACAAATTTTCAATTTTCCGTCTTTTTGCAACTTCGTGTAGCTGAAGAAGATGGCCAATGGTTTGACACGAGACGCACTGTTACTGATTACGCTACATGCGTTGCTAGCAACGCTGAGAGCGCGGACGTATATAAAACTAACCAAACAGTACACACATGATATAATGACACAATGTATACCTGAATACAGTGATGGATCACAAATGATGAATAGGTATAGCTTAAGTCGATAAGTGTGTATCACAAGACTAAAATTTCAGATTTTGACTCAAATGAGAGAATAGCATACGTAATCCAGTTACTGTTAGGCGACAATCATGCAATAAAATATGAGCAAGTTCAGGAAATCCTTCAATTCTTTTGTGAGTTATTGCCGTTTTGTAACATAATAAACTATTAATAGAGGTACCTGCTAACAGGTGATCTATCATGCGACAGAATCATTTTATTCAGTAATATCAATAACAACGCAATTTATTGCCTTTATAATGCTAGAAAATTTCCCTGAAATTGTAAACTGGATCGCAGACATTTAGACATTTCAGAAATTTAGATCGTAATTTAGAAATGTATAATAAGCATAACAGCTATCAATTATAAGAACCTGCAATAACTGTTTACAATTTAATTATTGGGAAATAATGGTTATTATTGACAATATATATTTTGAAAATAATTGTCAATTTACATTAAAGTATGCAAGAAAGTAAGCAACATAATTTGTGTCACGTAACGTAGTTAAACGAGGTCAAAATAAAACGCAAAATGCCTTAGCGCAAAACATTAATATCGATAGATTTTCTCATAATTTTTGTTAAAACCTGGTTAAAGAAGTAATGTCGAACGATCAAAATCGTAGCTTTATAATGCCTACAAATTAATCCGTCTCTTTGTATTCTGCTTCTGTATTCTATTTGTATAAGAGCTGCTGCTGGTTCTAGCAACAATGTAATATATATCAGTCCGGGACCTTTAATATATGTCAAGTTTTGGTATTTGTTTGTCATTTACAGTTGTTATGCTCCGTAAATTTTTACCCACTTTAGTCAATTTCCTGAGTCAATTTAATATGAAATTCGCTTCATAGAATTGAAATTTGGTTACGAAACTTTATTTGCCAGCATGACATGTGCTAAATAATATGTATTGATAAGTAAATAAATATTGCACGATACATATATAAACCATATTCGATATTTAACCTTTTACCGTATGAACTAATTCGTACAACGTGCAATATCAAAGAAACCTTTGAAACTCGCTCGTTTGATTGCCAGCGTTAAAACACATTATACAAAAGTCAATTTTTGCAAATTCCTTGATTGCTACAGACAGACGCTTAAATAGCTAAATATGCGAGGTAGATGTCAGCCGTTAGTATTGGCGTTTTACAGTTTTAGATTCAACTAAATTTTCAGTTTATCTGACCAATTCTTTTAACTTTTTAATGTACACATCGAAAATTTATGTTCCAATACCTTTAGCCATATCATAACTTCTTGGAAGCTTCTTGGAAAAACGCGACTGTTTGCTCCTTCACAACAACGCAGCGGACACGACACAATCCATCTCGATTGCATACATCCCAATTCCACAAATAGTTTTACAGCATTTTAGTGGTTTATTGTATGGTAAAAAATTTTCGTTCCATCGCCCTTTAGCTTAGGGGGTCGTGTTACAAACTACGACCACCGTCACATGTCTTGATGGGATAACATGAGCTTCCCAATTTGGGTTTTCGAGTTTTCAAACTATAAATTTGTTGATAATACCATGATCTCCCCCGCCAATACAAAGAGCTGGAAGTGTCCCACTCTGGATAAGGAGATGCGGACGACATGGATCGCATCATCCATTACTCATTTATGTTTTTGCGGTGTGAAGTATCGTACATTTTGCAAGAAGCTATCATGCATATTTTGCAATATGAAATGAAATCGATTGAAATTAGATATTACATTGCTGGATAACACCAAGTGATGCTGTAAAATGTGTAACCGTTCAGTGAATTCTTTCTTCGACAAAGATTTGCATACTGGCATTAATTCGTTATCCGCCTAAATCAGTCTGTTGAAACGGCATATATATAAAAAATAAAATAGCCATAGCTCAAATGGTTGCTGCTGTACAGGGCTAATGCTTCGTTTTGAACTGTATTGTATTTAGCTTTTGTGGTACCAATCCCACCATATTTGATCAGCGGCCATTTTACTGGCCAGTGCGTAGCTAAGTTATTTCCCCGTTGTGTTTCTTTGACAGCGATGTCCTTCGAATTTATACGTAACACTATAATATATATTTATTAAAAATATACACATACATATAATTTTGTTCATATATACATTGACCAGTACTGGTTAAGCAATAAACTGATTAATAAAACTTGCTTTTGTTATCCAATGTGCGATATACGAAAATCGCTTGCCATTTCCTAACCAGATTTAGGTGAGTTACAGAATATAAAGTCATTACTAAATTTAATGGTAATGATTTACTTCTGTGATTTTTATGGCTTTATTTTTTATTTAAATATTGGTGACGTTACAAAAAAATTTGTATTCTTCATATTGTCAAATACCAATTAGCAGCAAACGCTGGAAAATTTTCAATAGTAGTGCATGTCTAAGGAAGATGATCCAAATATTAAGCCCCCAACATTAGTAGTGTAAATTATGACTTGGCAAATACGCCTGGTTATGAGAACATAGCCGACTACATAAAAGAAATACAACTAGCACACATGTATTATATCATCAAACTATACACTAACTCTACGACATAACTAGAAAATCAAATTTGCAACTAGAACTCAATGTTGTATTCTAGAGAATCCATGTATATGCAAAATTTAAAAAATTGGCACTCATTTCATTAATTTTCCGAAACTTTTAGTAATTTTTCCTAATTTAGGCCAAGTTTTGGGCATTTTTGTCCATTTTTGGCTACAAATTTTCCGCGATCATCCGGCGCGCGACTTATGATCTCGTCTGTCGCTTACGTAGTATGACAATTATAAGCTTATCAACAGTTTGGACAATTTTAATTAACTGCGAACGCGTGTCGTATCATTGAAATGTTCTACTGGTTGGTTAATTTAGTCGTACAATAGCACGACAGACAATCGCAAACGACTTTATTACGTATGTTTGTGTCCTTAGCTAGTCACGTTTGACTCACTTGGTTGTCGTTATAAAACCTTTAATAGCAAATTTTATGAACTATACCCAAGCTCATTATTAACCTTTTTAACAAAACATGTTGCAAGTAGCTTGAGAAGCAGGTTTGTACTAGTTTGGTTGTAAATAACGACCTTAAATGTAATATTTGCAGAAACCATTTGTTTTATAAACTATGGGGTGAAATATCTTTGTTCGCACAGCGTAGCTATTACTTTGAGGAATAGATCATATATGTACAAAGATAGTGATCCACAATTCTAAAGTTTTTAAATATCTGGCAGTTAGTATATAGTGATATGCTACGCATACTAGCTGATTATGTTACCAAGAGCCGCGAAATTGGGCTATAGGAGATCCTGCAATTTCCGCCTTAAGATAACTTTTCGAAGCATAGCTGAATATTGAAGCTATTTGTGAAGTTCCATTTCACGTAAAATATCTAATTGGCCCAATCACAACCATTTGTATATTTTGAACAAATTAAATGGTTACGTTGTAATACTGACAGTCGAGTTTTGCATAACGTGGAGATAAGAGCTGTGTGAACTGAATAGAGTAAATATATAGTGACATTTACCAAGCCCAACAATTTAAAGAGCCATATATTGGCTGTTCAACTGTGCCATATAGTTATATAATCAACTTTTTTGTCACTTAGTAATTACCGAATGTTTTAAGTGGACCTGCTTCCTTTTCGATTGAGTTGTCTTTTTTATTAAATTTGCGTGTATAAGTTCATTTTCTGCTGTACTCGCATTTTCTTTACAGGTGCACCGGAAATTGGTAAGCGTTTGCCTAAGTTTCGAGCTCAAAATATGGACACTAAATGCGTGATTCATCGAACCGCGTTATGTGGAGTTTCTAGGTGGATATGCGTTATGTTAACGAACCTTTATCGCTGGTATTGCAAAACATTAATTGTATACCTACTATATGACGTAGACTAAATTCGCAAATAGCCAACAACTATAATACACTGTAGATCATACATCATTAACGTCCGAAGTTCAGAGAGGTAGCCTTGGGAATTGTGGTGCCTTCCGCGACATGGCGTAAGGCCGCCTCTGGGGATCCGATAACTCAGGCGTGTTAACCCAGTTTAACCCTATGAGCGTCTATGACTGTAGTTAATAAAATGTGTGCTGTGCATAAGTTTAGGCAAAACTTTTGACATTTATCAGCAATGAATATGTAGGGTAAGTATTAACGAAAACCAAAATGTAGTTACACAGAGCGTAACGACTAAGTGAAGCGACGACTGTGGCAAAAGGTAAAAAATATCATTGCTTCGGCTGAGAACCTGAAAACCTGGGCATCGATCAGGCTTGGATTAAAATGCTAATGGAATCTTCTTTTCGTCGGTCACGCTTGATTGGATATGCAGGATTTCTAAATACCTGGCCTGTGTAGATAAAAATTTCGACGATCGCTCGAATACTCCTTTCACTCATAGGGTAACACATCTGATACAGCGTACATTGTGAAACGACACGTTAGTTGATTGGCGTATGCGTTTGTACGTGCATTATTATTCGCCGCTTTGATAGTTTCCTCAAGGAACCGAGAAGAAGATCGTAGCTAGCGTGGTGGCTAAGGTATAAGGCTCGCACCCAAACGATTCAGGTTCAATACACCCTTGCAGCAAATATGTTAAACTTTGCACCAAATACACGTTCATTCAAGTGACGGCCAATGAGCTGCTCTTATTTCTAACGTTATAACGTCCCGCCCCTAAAGGTGACATGGGCCCATGTGTCAATGGGATAAAATGGTTATCGATAATAGTGCTTTTAAGTGCAGAATTCTAAAGCAAGAATGATATAACCATTTAGCACCATTATATAATGACACGTCATTTTTTGCTGCAGTTGATCCAGAATTGCGTTTGAACGTCCAAAAAATTGATTAACAATTTAATCAATTTTTCAAATTTTTCGCGGCTTTAGCAATTTTTTCATTCCAAACAATAACCGCGCGGCCCCACAAGCACTCGTTTCAGTGCGCACGAATTAAGAGATTGGTTTTGCCGAATTCAATTATTTATATTGGCTAGTTTTCGCAGCTACTACTGCCATTTTCAGTTGACTTTAGTATTTTTAATCGCCACAAACACTCGAGAAAATAATTAAATATCCCACAAAATATATGTTTTTTCAGCTTAAGAAAATATATTCATTTTTCGTTCTCACATTGTTGGTCAGATCTGTAGCGATAGCTATGCTCATTTCTCGTAAAAGCTAAACTATGTATTTGTTGACGCTCGACTGTGAAGTTTAACGAGTTAATTAAATTTTCAAAGTTTAATTGCTTAGATCAGGTTTTACATAACCAGCCAGCAATGAGGAATTTCACGCAGTCATCACTGCAGTTATAAGCAGCTACAATACAATTTATACGATCTTTTCCGCACTGTGTTTACTGCAAAATCGTACTCGAAGTCCAACAGTCATTAAGTTTGAAAGCGCTGCTTAAGTCAACAAAATTTAATGTGCAAGATTTAATCTTTCATTTTTTTGTTAGTGTTATGAGTTTAAGCTAAGTCAATGATTCAGAACTTATAAAAACTAATTGAGATGGAATTCCAATTCGTAATATTGGCCTTTCTACGTGGTTTGTGCTCATTCATACCTAATGCTATAGTTATAACATTCGAATACTAGCAATATCACATAGTAGCTGGAAGACTAGGCTGGAATTTTCATTTCGGGTACTCGAAATTCTAGAGTTTAGATAGAAGTTTTATCAGTTAAATTACACTATAGGCGTTCTAATTTGCTCTCATTAAAAACTATACGCACCGGACTAAGCGGCAGAATAGTAATTGATTTCCTACAGGTTTATAAACGCCATACAGTTTAGGTAGAATTCTGACAGTTTCGAGCGGCGACCAATGTGTGATACTCCTGTTGAACAGAATGTTGCTCTTGCTATGCTAGATCAGTAAATAACTATGGATGCTCATACATGAGTCTATGCATTGACCTATGTTGGTAGGTAAACATATGGCATGCGGCTCTGGGTATACGTAAATACGGGAATGGCACAAAATCGCATAATATGGATAAAAATCTACAAATCATAAACACTTAATCCCGTAAAATATACTACGCACAACGGTAGGTGAATTATCAGCTACCGTGAATATAGGTTTTTAACGCTGTTTGAAAAAGAAACAAAAACAAAAAGTAAAGTAAAAACAGCTGGCCTGAATGCCTAGCTATGTAATACATTCGCCAATATATTAACCGCGACAAGATATTATTTAGAAACAAACATAAATTCGGTTAGAC
Source organism: Trileptium ribeirensis (assembly GCA_030248225.1). Classification (NCBI taxonomy): domain Eukaryota; kingdom Metazoa; phylum Nematoda; class Enoplea; order Enoplida; family Thoracostomopsidae; genus Trileptium; species Trileptium ribeirensis. Next base: position 20,557 of record JASANE010028751.1, on the reverse strand, counting down.
CATCGGCATAGAAACGTTGAAGTTAAAAGTCAAAAATAAATTTCACAACCAGAGGCCTACATCTTTGCTATAATTGGTATAAATATTCTTTTTTCTATATAGTTGTAAATTTCATTCAAAAATAGCGTATTTTCTCGAATTCAGTGAACTAAATGCCCAACCGAAATTGGGAATACGCAAAATGCATAACATCAAAAATTCACCTCAAGCATTCCAATTGCATGACTTCAGCTTTTCTGAACCAATATTTGATTTCAGGCCTAAACTTCCGATTTTTTCATTAATGTGTATGTTATGTACTCTCCTGCACCTGTGATGAAACTTGTGACAAACCGAGCGGTCGCTATACAAATCGTTTTTGTTTAAAGCGACGGAGGCAATGAAAATCCAGTGGTCTAATTATAGAATCGAATTTGTTTTCCTCCTCAGCTGTGCTCAAAAGAGATTAATCTGTGCTATTGTTTTACAATATATTTCTTCACAAACATATACAAGTATTCCGAGATCTTTAAAAATACGGCGTGTCGGAGTGCTCAAGATTTAGATAATACTTAATCCATAAACTTTGATAAAACTTTTATTTATGCGGTCACAAACTTATTGTGCCGTTTACTCTCTGCATTGGGCATCGTCTTTCCGAACCGTGCAGCCATCGATTTAAACTAGGTTTATGATTTGAACATTTTTCGTAATTATTCGCAACCTGGACTTAAGCGCTTCAAAGACTGCTTGGGTCTCAGATACCTCGGTGCACGGTGCACGATACCCTGGTGCTACGGCACTTATTCCATGCACTATAGCAAAACACACAACGTTTGTTTCGCGGCATTAATTGGCAACTGTAGAAATCTTTTATAAGTAGAACATAAGATACTACATCGAACCGTGCAGCCATCGATTTAAACTAGGCTTATGATTTGAACATTTTTTGTAATTATTCGCAACCTGGACTTAAGCGCTTCAAAGACTGCTTGGGTCTCAGATACCTCGGTGCACGGTGCACGCTACCCTGGTGCTACGGCACTTATTCCATGCACTATAGCAAAACACACAACGTTTGTTTCGCGGCACTAATTGGCAACTGTAGAAATCTTTAATAAGTACAACATAAGATACTGCAAGAAAATTATCATAGATGGAACCTAGTTACTATTTTGTTACCCGAAGATCCGTAACCCAGTCATCATAGTTACCTGATGATCCAGCTTACTCTAGTTGCCTGGCAACAACGCCACCTTCCCAAGTAACCAATATATAATAGTTTGGGAATTCGCATTGAATCAGAATCGGAGAGTGCTTTGGATTTCTAAGCAAGACGGGGTTAGTACCGGGTCACACCTCGCGACCCGGTGACCTGTTTATATATGTGGCCAGAATGGAACCAGTGACCCAGCTGCTCTGTTTCATCTCTGTAAATTATATTCTGTTACATATTCATTTATTGCGCGTCTACATAACAAAAATGCAGATTTAACTTAAAAACTGAGAGACTAATTAATGCTTTTCCAACACAGCGCAACAATTTTATTATAGTTTGTTGTTATGTTCATTTTGTTAAAACCAAACCGTTCCAGTTTGGTATTGCAGTAACAATTACTAAGTTTGCAATCCAGTTTGAAGTTCTGGATACGCTAGATGAGCAAAGTTCGTCAGCTCAGTGAAGTAGACGATTCGGGCGTTGGGGACGACCGTGGGACTTGGTTATTGGGAACGGGGTAAATTCACTTAAAATTTTTATCAATTTTCCTGTTTTTGCAAATTTTCTGTAATTCTTGCTAAAATCTTCTTTAATATTCCAGCCATTTTATACCAATTTTCTTCAATTTTTGCAAATTTTGGCAAAATTTTGGGCGAGCCTCGGGTGCATAGCGGTTGGATCAGATATGGTTTAGGGAGTCCAATCTTCTACAAGCTAACTCTACTTACCCATCTATGGACATCTGTGGTATAAGGCTATTATGTCATACCCTATATCTTTCTAAGCATGGAACCAAAATTTAAATCAGACAAAAAGCAAATATATAATAGCTATTACCAACCACCGGCAACGACTCTGTCACTCTATCTATGATAAATCTAGTTGATAGTGTTCGTCTTCTAATTTCGTTTTTAATTCCGTTTGCCCGTATTATGATTCCCAAGTGGGAGTCTGATCTTGTTTATGAACGCTTTTGTGTTAGTAGCGCCCACATATCCAAAAATGAGATGTTTAATTCCCGTTTGTTCAATATTAACTCTACCATGGTTTTGAATAAGAAACTGCATTTTTTCGCTTTGGCACGTCCATTTCTCAGATGAGAATCATAATGCCATAATCGATTGTTTGGACTCACAACTTACATTATCAGAGTTGTGATTAAAAACCTAAAACATGATAATACAATGTAGTGAGAGTTATCACGTCGCAATGTTATAATGTTGTTCGGAACCGATTTAAACTTTTTGTATATAAGTATTACACTGATTATTACTACGACTGCTGTGCTAGGTATAACGTTCCATGAACACAAATCGACCGGAAACGTGATTATTATGATTACAGTGCCGAATATCTCTTCTAACATCATATCACATTGACATATTTTATACTATACAAATTCAAATTCCGTGACCTAGTTTTCACAAAGACGACATACTGACGTGGCTTACAGCGAGCTTGATATATTCCTAGAGATACGAAACTTGGCTGACAGTTCTCAATGTTCTCACGACATTGTTTCCAGCTATAGTAAACGTTTGTCATTTCCGACAATATTTATTTCATTTTAATAACACGTGGCCTTTATTGCTGTAGCGCTACAATCAAAAAGATCGTTAGTTTCCTTATTCTAAAGCCGTCTCATCCAAAAAGATTGATGTTTTTTGACCTGGCGACGTCCAGTGCTAGCTTTTTAAGCAATATGCTATGATAATTTATGTAACTGCTGTGCAATGAATTTTAGTTTAGCTTCTAGCAAATACACGCTGTATAAAAGTATTGAACGTTTTGTGTGCAAAAGCGGAATACACTAAGATAATCAATCGTATCAGCTGCTTATAAACCGACCCCTCCCCGGAAATTGGGAGGTGACCTACCCCCCTCCACAAAACAGGGTGGTCCTACCTACCCCCCCCAGAAACTGGAGGGGGGTCAATCCGAAAACGCCTGTTTCATCAAACACGGGTTATATGTGAGTGCAGGGAAGTGTCATACTTATTCCTAATGCACTCTTGATCGTATGAGTCGAATTATCGGTATAACCTGAGATGGTTTTAATTAGGACTTGTAACTACAGGCGTGGCAACCTAAAATTTAGTCTTACTGATCTTTTACTGATTCTCAGAAACTATTATTGGGCTTATGTCTCCGTTAAACAAAGTACTCGTCAAATCAGCTATATTCTTTGACTAGTTGAGACCTTTAAAATCGTGGACTAGTGACGTCAACTATGCTTAGACAGAGAAATTGTTTCGCCCCAAGTTGCATGGTAGAAGATGAACGGAAAATAAAGACCTACATATGTAAAGATGCAAGGACGGCTCAATGCAAGATAATGGCTTTCCCTTTGTTTTCAGCAATGGAATATGTTCCAATCAATAAAGTGGTTAGTACGTAAATAATAGCGAAATCTTGAGCTCAGTGCAAGTCGATGGACTGATATAACAAGAACCGTAGCCATTGCAATTCGCGCTAATAAAATTAATTAAATTTGTTTCATTCGTGCGTTCAACGTATGATGTAGGCCGCTTGTTTTCTATTTATAATAAATGTGTCACAGAATATAAATTTTTCCGATCTCTCCTGCTGCGTTTGTTTTCAATTTTCAAATGCTGGGAGAAATAGAATTGCTGCTGTTAACACCACAGTGAAAATACTATGTGATGCTTTTATGTGATAATGTTTATTATTGCTGCGTTATTGTCAGAGATTCATTAAGCATTATCAGCTAAGTACCGTTCCAAAGACACTAACTTCTACAGTTTAGACAGAAATTCTTGTACGTGTAGGAGTGCGTGTTGGACTAACAAAAATTGCAAAGCATCTTAAGCACCTTACATTGGTAATAACGTTCTGAATCGACTCATATAATTGGCTCTTGAGTTCACCTAGCCCAAATTTTTCTAACTAAATTATAACAGAACATAGTCCCTTCCGAACATACTGGCTGAGAGAAAGGCTTGTTTATGCTAGCTAAACCTGGGCATAGTGAACTGAAGATAAATAAGTGGAATACAGATTATTTCGTCCTTGGCATAGTCAGCATAACCTTTTTCACTACCGTAAGCTTAAGTCGGATTAAAACAATGCTTACATGGGTTCCGAATTATTGCCATCTTAAAGTTTATGTCAAGGACCCAAAACTCAATGAACGAAGAAGCTTTTGCCGAAGCTTAAATATTATGCCGATATATACGGCCGTGTACAACATATATAAGATATTTTTATTATATTAAAATAAGTTTAGTTCATCGTAATACTAATTTATGAAAATGCAAATGAAACGTAACCTTATAGTGTTTTTGAACGACGATTGAAACACATGGCTAGCAATGATCGCGCGATATCATCCCTTCTGCTGGCATTATCATTTATATATCGTTACTGTGAAATAAGTTTTATATGTTCTTTTTGTTAATACATCAAATCAATACTTAGTGTATAATAACAGATACATGTGAACACGAATATTATTGATACTATTTCTTTGTGTTTTTAAACATTTATGATTCTCATAGTTTAACAAATAATGTGAATAAGACTTTACTTAAACTTCGCAATCAAAATTCGTGATAACATCAACATATTATATTATAATTTTAAATTATATAAAATTATATTATTAAAATTTAAATTTGAGTTACAGTACTAAAAAATTTTCGGCGTTTCTACGAATAAAAACGCATAAATTCTCATGGAAAATTGGGCATTTTTCAAAGCTTTGTGTAACTTAAGTCTAAATATAATAACGATATTACTGAGTTCTATGTAGTTGCATAGATGTTGGATATACATAAGACATAAGCCAAGGCAACTTACAAAATGTAACAGATAATCCACATACCTCAATATTGGACAGATAGATGATCGTCTTAGTAAATTTCGTGGCTGGTGAATTAAACGATTCGAGAATTTTTCTGCAATTGTTAATTATGTATAAATACTCGAAACCACACAGATATATCATATTTTTAGAAATTGGTATTCTGAACGTTAGAAAACATCTTCCTTTTTAGCAGGGTATAAAAGTATTTTGTCATGTCTACAAAGTCTTATTTTGACTATTCGGGTTTGTACAATATATAATGTTATTCATTAGTAGTCCTATTGCTTTCTCACCCGTTATTATTGGATTGGATTTATTACTGGTACACTGTAAAAGTGTTAATATTAAATTATGAATATGAACATTGGTGAAACGTAATACATTTTCATGCATACAGTGAAATTCACCAAGAATATAGCGTCATTTTATCATCTGTGGGTTCAAACCGATTGGGAACAATCATCGCTGATTTAACATTAGGTAAGAGCGGTCATTAATTCGACAAATGCGGGATTCAAATTTTTGCGTCCAAGAACTCAAAAACTGACGTGCTCGCATACTACATTCACTTGTAGGAAAAATAGTTTATGTAACAGTCATACATATATAGGATGTAATAGGTTTCATCAAAAAGATACATGATCAAATATACAAAATTAGAATTTCAATGTTTTAAAAATTATCAAAAATAGATTACATAACTAGTGTTTACAATATTTATGTTATATATATACTATGTAATTCTTGAAATTTTGATAAAACTATGATAATTCAGCAACCGGTCAACTAATTATTTAATTTTTCTATTTAACGCATTTAAAGCTAGAATAATCTGTTAAACTTTCAAATGATATTTGCATTATTGACAGTGTCTGACATTGTTTTCTACTTGCGCAGTGCAGTCGTGAACAGTGTTGATGGCACATTTTCAGTACGTTGCTAAATGAATACTTTCATTCATCAAATGAATACTTTACAAACCTGAGCGCTGAAAAGACTGAAAACCATTCGCGGAAAACTCGCATTTGTCTCACAAGATTTATAATGCGACACCCAAAATTATCAGCGCAAATATATCTTTAAAATTTTTATTTATATTATCAACATTAACGTTGTACCAGGTCTTAGACAATTTTATTATATTGCGCAGGATTCCATGACCACGACATCTAGGATCACGCTCAAAACTGTTAGAAGCAATGTCGTAGACATCAGTGCACCTTTGTTGAGACATTTGTTTTTCGTCGTAGTCAACAACAAAATTTTGCCTTTAATTGTTGTTTGGCCTATTCCATGATGTGACACACTTCATTTTAGGTTTTAAAAGATAAATCTTGCGGATGGAACAATGAGTCTGAAATATAACTATAGGTAGTCTGAGAAGGGGCAACATGTAATATTCCTGAACACAATTTTCTAGATTTCTGCGAAAATACAATCACTGCTAAAAATTGACTCAAATTCACTTTTGATAATTTTAACCATACATGTTTTCCATAGAACACCAGTTTCCCAGCTCCGCCGAAGTAAAATAAATAACTGTTTTAATATCCAAATATGCTTCATCCTGCGTACTGGTTGGTGTAAACAGCCGGCACGCTGTCAGCTTGACATTTTCTATTAATATAATGGCGGGAGGTGAAGCACAAAGACAACAAGAAATCGTTCATTTTTCATCTATACGAAACAAACTTGTCAGTCATTGTCGCTTGACAAAGTAACAAAGCTTTCGGAACATTGCAGAAACGGAAAACCAGGTTATGACGACAGCGTTCTCTTTAGCTGTTTTGACATAAGAATAATAAATCCGCCATGATATTTTGTAAAGCTTTAGAATACGTCCAGTCTGATTATACTATATTGCAATGTCATGTTCATTTTTGATTTCGAAGAACTTACCGCTCATTGTGCTACCTATGATCATTGCTAATACATCGTCAAAAACAATGCGTCTGGCACAATTTTTGCTATATATATCACCCACCTACTTGCCCTATTTCATATTTGGACGTTTTTATAAGAGCTTAGTGACATATCAGTATTAAATACAAACGTATTTGCTTTCTCCTCAATTACGTCGTTAACGTATGTCAAAAAATGGTTCGACTCAACTTTCTCTCGTAAACTAAGTTTTAACACAATGTTTGATTTGATTATCAACCTCGTGATGCTTTATGAGTCGTAGTAGATTCTCATGCAGTGACATTCTATTTAAACTGGCGCTTTTTGTGTTAGCTGCATAATTACGTTAGCAAAAAACAATTTATCTGCCACGAAGCGCAAACTAAATCTATTGTATGGTCCTGGATAATTCGTAATATGAAGATTCTTGTAGACGGACAACTCTCACTGCTACAACTTATTCTCGCTAGAAACCATCAACGCCACAGGTGGTCAGCTTTTCTCCTTTTGCACCCTACAAATTGTGGTCGTTGCGCGTTGTTTTGCTCACTAAAATATTCAGACCCCGGAGCAAGACGACGATCGGGCAACTCGTTGAAATGAGGCGATCTTGCAATTAGCCATGAACGGAGTATGTTCGAAATCCAATGTAGGGGTATATATGACCAAGTGGGGGTCCACCTTCACCCTCCCAAGGGGTTCGCCGGTCGGGGTCGGCGGGGTTGGCCAGACGAATTATCAGTGGAGATATTCTGAGTCTTTCCTAGAATGTCACCTTAGCCCGAAATTTGTCAATTTTGAAGATACTAGGCAAATTTTGGAACTAATCGGCTCAGGTCTTCGAGCTGAACGTGATCATTCCCCCCCCCCAGTTTCATATCTTTTTTTCGATTTTTTGGGTTAACGCGAATGGTAATACTTCCATAAACCATGAAGTCATTATGGCGGTGTTGCCACTATTCTAGTCACCTTGTCAATTATGCTATTCGAAGGATATATAAAATTATACATTTACTGAGAAAAAGTTTTTTGGAAATTTTGGGTAGCATTGAGAACCCAAAAAATCTAAAGCTTTGTCATTAAACCGGAGGCGAAATGTCCATTCTCTCACTCCGCTCTCGATCAAAATTTCTGCTGTATCTTCAAAATTGACCAATTTCGGGCTGGTGATTCTAGGAAAGAACCGATAATCTAACTCCCCCTATATGAGCATGTCTGCTATAAGCTGTCCATATAATAGTTTGTCTGGGCTATGAGTTTTCCGGAATACCAGCTGCCTGCCTACGAGTTGTGTGCTCTTTCCATTTTTTTGTGCTTTGAACTGTGGGCACCTCTCTGAGATATTCTCAAGACAAATTATTCGCACCAAGAATTATGCACGCTAAATGTATTCCGTGTCCGTAGTGCCATTTGTTGGTGCCATGAATTATACAACATCGATACGTTCAGCTTTGCAAACAGTGATAAGTTATAGTTTTTTCCAAAATTCATGAACCACTATTTTTTGAAACCAGTGCTTTCATCAGAACACACATCTATAGGTACATACCTAGTCACATTAAATATAGGCATATTTTGGTTTAAATTCAGCGTTACAGCCTAATAACATGTACATTATCTGCTTCACATCCCGCTAGCGATGCAAAACATAATATTGCTGTCGGTAACATAATTGTCGTTGTATCTTCCATGATTTGCAGGCGTTGACCATGTTGGTTACCTATACTATTATCATTTTATCGCGATAGCCCTCATACTTATATGCATTTTTATCTTTAATATTGCTATAAATCATTTATATTGTGCTGATTTCAGCTTTATGAAAGGTATTTATGAAATTGGCAAGTTTTATCAACGTTGCAGCTTCACATTTTGAGTCAAGGTTTGCTGTCTGCTCGAAATAGATTAACAACTATATATTACTTAAAGCATTTTCGCAATCCTTAAAGCTATGGCTAAGTACAATCCCGAACATAATAATTCACTTCGCGTTAGTTTTATCTTAAGGGCAATATCTATAATTTGTTTAACATTGGTTCAACGGAGGATTTGCATTCCATTAAATGGTTGGGTTTCGGTTGTTTATTTGACTTTGACTTGAGATTAATAGTAATGGTTGATAAGATAGTAAAATATACATATTTTAGAATTATTGCAGAATTTATTGTGCTAGTCTTGGCTCTTTTGTTTGCAATCTTTTCCGCTGGCGTTTTGTTTCTAGCCATTTCTTAACTAGGATAGGTCACTAGAGCAATATCTGTAGAGATTTACCCAGTATCGTATTGTATATGTTTAGCTTTACTCGAAGAATATTTTTCTAACTTTTTAGCTCTGCGAATGCAGAATATTGGGCTATTTATAAAATTCTTATTTATAATGAAACTATGTGTTTTTAGCAAAATAACGCTAGGAGTATTGATGAGTCGTAGTTATTTGGTAAAACAAGTTGGATAGATTATATTCTCACAGTCATCTGAATTACTATTTTATAAATATCGTTCATGGTGCATTTTCAATATTCAGAAGAAGCTTAGAGAAATAATGTTCATCCTAGACCTGATGATATGTCGGATCGCAAACTCTTTGTGTGGTCTTGAGCCCTGTTGCAAATCTGACGAAAAATATATCTTCATGCATTGATTAATACTTAAGAGCTTATATTGTCAAGCACTAAGCAATTTTGAGGTATTACTTGTCATACGTAGTTGCTTCCGATATAAAATTTATAAAAATGCTATAGTAAACATGTGAACGCCGTACAGAGACGGTATTCTTGCGCTGGAACCATAGTTCCTTCAAATGTTGATCGGCCTTGGGAGACATATATTGTGGGTGCCTAATACTTTGCATAATACTTAATTTTACTGGTGTTTAGCCTAGTTCTCGTTCGTACTGGTATGTTCAACATAAACAATTCTATTTCTCAATCCACACAAGGGTATGACACAACTATCCATTATGGAATGAAGGCATAAGTGTCGAAGGTTCGTCAGCTTAGGGGGTATAGTGTCGGCGGGGGCGGATGGTCGTCGGAGAAAGGTTTTCAGGAGGCAGATTCGGCCGACATTTTTATAACTTTTACCCAATTGTTGCCAATTTTACCCCAATTTTTGCCCATTTTACGCTAATTTTCGCATTCGGCGAGCGGAAGGGGCTAATGGGGTTAATATAGTTTGGGGATTCAACCATTGGCTGGATAACCCCCTACCCATTCCCCTATAGACGCCTATGAATTGGGGTGTTAGTATTTTTGAAATCTTAAATTTCATAGTTTCTTTCTCAGTATTGAATTAGTTGCTAAATATTTAATACTGAACACATCGTATTGATTTTACACTTTTCACGGAGAACCTACTGTGACTAATCAGCGAGTGATTCCTTGTTCCAAGATCTACACGCTACACACATTTGACGACGTATTATATTGAATTATATTTTAATACTGTAATAACATTTGTCACACTGTGATTAGGTAATGTTCTCTTCATTCCGATCGGTATTACTGTCTTGTTGTGATTTCACGAATCATACGTACACACTTGGCGCTCAGTGGCCATCTTACAACATGAGATTTCTAGCTAAGCCGATTTCATTTCCGTGTCAGTCGGTTCATCCATCATCTCGGCTATAAAACAATACAACAGCGTCATAGTCATTAAATACTACCTTGATAATAATCATTTACTTTCTCACGAACCATGCTATCACAATGGTTTGGAATGTTCTTGTATAGAGTGAAGATTGTCTGTTAGACTTGAACAAGTCTTTGCAGCGACAAAGATTTTAAGATTTTCATTGATCAAAGATTTTCATCAGATTATTAAAATTATTAATTTGTTCCTTTGATGGCTGTCAATAAAATACGGCGATTCTAACACAGTTTATCAGGTGATGTGGAGCAGCGATAATGTCGCTTCAGTGCAAATACGTCATGTTCAGGACCTACAGTTTACCCGTCAGTATGCTACTTGCTATAAGGTAAATTTTTCAAAACAGAATTTGATCGCTGTAGTAGCTTAATGTTTGGAAGTAAATATACGTCACAATTTACATGGGGAGATTTATTACAATAAAGGACCGAATACCTATATTTTCACTAGTTCGACTATATCTCTTTTACATGTGGAGATTTATTACAATAAAGGACCGAATACCTATATTTTCACTAGTTCGACTATATCTCTTTTACATGGGGAGATTTATTACAATAAAGGACCGAATACATATATTTTCACTAGTTCGACTATATCTCTTTTACATGGGGAGATTTATTACAATAAAGGACCGAATACTTATATTTTCACTAGTTCGACTATATCTCTTTTACATGGGGAGATTTATTACAATTAGTTCGACTATATCTCTTTTACATGGGGAGATTTATTACAATAAAGGACCGAATACCTATATTTTCACTAGTTCGACTATATCTCTTTTACTTGGGGAGATTTATTACAATAAAAGACTACTGCGACCGAATACCTATATTTTCACTCCTTCGATTATATCTCTTTAAGTGTACCGTGCTTCGGTTGTTCCTATGATCTTGGAAACAATGTTCCATTTTCAAGATCGCAATAAACTGAGTTCGAGCGAAATTGATAGGTGCTGTAACGTTGTGATTTGTTGCAGCGCCAAGTATTGGACCTAAACAAATCCATGCAACAGAATAGGTCTAGGCGTGCTTGCCTATTAGCATTTTATATAGTCCTCTGTATAAGCGATCGAAACCAAATCAATTGCACTCTGTACCATCAATGCGCTAAAAGATAAATTGGTTTGTTTTTCCATTAAAAACGCGCATTATAGTGGTGGTAGTCAGCGTCAGCAGAAAAGCCATCCGATGTAAAGAGTCGGTACGGTCTGACAATCCATCTTTGTTTCGCCTACAACAAAATATCCGATTAACTAAATGCGAGCAATTCTATAGTTGATGTACAATGGTCGTTGGCGCATTCTTTGAACCGTCTTTGTTTTTTGTACGAACATTAATCTTTAGTTTTTAGATTCTTTTTGAAAACGTCGCGCGTTAGCGTACATCTGCGCGTGAACACTGGCTTATAATAACAAGTAATTATTATATTGTTAACTAATTTTTTCTTACATCTTTAAGTAATCCGACATATACACATTCACTGCAATGGTTCAAACTTAAAAACGCTTCCAGCCGAATATATATATAAATTATATCGAATTAAGATTAGTATTCATAGCTGTAAACGACAAAATTACATAAGTCCCAGATTGCCTCGCACAAATTTTGTGGTCGAGGCCCCGTAAAACATATTGTGATGTATTTCTCAGACACATATAGCGTTTTGGATGCAGTTTCCTGTATCGTTGTCAAACCGTAATACTTCAAATTAGTAAGATTTATTTCGTAGATAGGCCCAGCGTTGAGCCGTATGGCCTTCAAGATGTAAGTATACATACGAGATATATTTAAGTAAAATAGTCAAATTTGATTTACAACATAAATAGATAAGCTAAGCTAGCCCTATGCTAGCAGTGTATGAATCGTTTAATACTTGTTTTTAGCAGTTTGTGAACCTTGATTTCTCGTTCTAGAAATCCATACTAAAATTAAGCGTAGTCAATCACAGTATGTTAAAACGTAATAAAGTACACGCTATTTATTGTATTTTAATCTTTTCATACCCAACCCTGTCAATTGGTATCAGCTCGTATTGCTATGCCGTGTGAAAACTAAGTATGTCGCGTGGCGTATGTTTGCACGCGCGTTGTTTCGCCCTCACTGTACGAGGTTCCTTAAGGAACCGAGCAACAACTACCGTATAGCTCCGTGGTCTGTGTACACCGTTCTCACTCATGCGATCGGGGTTTGACCCTCGGCGCCGGCTCGAGTTTGTCAAACATTGCATAATACTCAAGCTAGCTGTGGCGTTAAAAGGTCTACTCAAAATCTAGTTAGCTGCTTCACCAACCCTTTAATGCCCAACCCTGCCAATTGGCATCTGCGCATATTGCAACGCGTTGTGCAAACTGCGTATGTCACATTACGCAGGTTTGCACGCGCGTTGCTATTCGTTTACTTTGCGAAGTTCCTTAAGGAACCGAGCAACAGCTACTGGATGGTCTGCATACGCCGTTCTCACGCATGCGATCGAATTTCGAGCCGAGCCGAGCCAAAAGTTGAAAGGTTGGAGCCGAGCCGAGTCAACTTCTGGTTGTTCCGTGGCGCCGGCTTGAGTTTGTCATTGCACACCACACAAACTAGATCGACCATTGAAAGGTTAATTGAACTTAAAATTTTTTCATTGTGTGACAAATATAGCGCGGAATTTTGCTACAGACTGACAGCGACAAATGTTATATATTTATACAATTTTCTACATTGATGCATATGTACTATTAATGGAGAAAATAGTATTTATTTAGACTTTAAAAGTGTTACAGCCTACATTTTTTATTATTTTATCTATGAAACTACATCGCAGCATATCATACAGGTACCCTTTGATGTGTCTAAGAACAGCTTTATCAATTTTCGTAAAATTTTCCTCCAAAACAAAACTGTTAGAGAAGTACGCAGAATGCTATAATGGCAAGCGTCGTGTTAGGAGTGTAAGTTTCTCAGTCTTCCCTAACCTAAGATATCTACATTATTCCACGAACATCGCATGCCGCTTCGCTACAAATAGATAAGAAAATGCTACATATTTGAAAGTGTTCGATAGTTTTCGACAAATGTGTAGTCCCATTTTAATGACAAGCGTTTATGTTTGTTGATTTAACGGAATGTTGAGGGAAAATTTTTATTTTCACTGCCCACTTGTCAAAACCCCTCACGGATCAAATTACATTGACTCGCTATGTAGGTGAAACATAACATGTGAGCTTCTGCAATGGAAGTAAAATTAGTGACATTTTCAAGGTTCAGATAATGTTAATAACTTTAGTGCAAAAAACATTTGTAACTTGGTAGGTTTTGCTACTAGTCACGAAAATTCTTATAGCCTTAAATATCGTCTGTGTGTGTCAGAAATGAACGTTGTTAGTAGTAGTCGACTTATTGGTGGCTTCTGTTGTATTGCGTCTTTGTTTTTATATGCCCATTCAGGAATAAAAGCTATACTCTCTTCGCGTATCAACAGCAATAATCAATTACTATTTTTCTGTAGTTGCATTGGAACAGCGAGAACAATGCTTTTGGTGCAATTTTAGCCCTTTTGCCACTCCTGAAAACACTGTTTTCGCCTAGCCAGTGGTTGAAGCATTAGATTAGAGTAAAGGCATGTTCACATGCTCAAACTTTTTGCTCAAATTTAGAGCTCAAAATTTGTTCAAAGTTTGATCAAAATTTGTCGGTAATTTTTAATGAAAAATTGCGATATTTCAAAATTTGAGAACAAAATTTGAGCTCAAACTTTTTCAAGTAATGAATCTTGTCGGTGATTGGCTACAGGAATATCCTTGAAAAGTTTGAACAGTGTTCATACATTCAAACTTACCAAAACTGCAAAACAGATGCTTTCAAACTTTGATCAAAATTTGAACTCAAATTTTGATCAAAATTTGAGCAAAAAGTTTGAGCGTGTGAACACGCCTTAAGTTGAACTACAGCCTTTTTACATGATACCGCTACAAACCCGACCGCTGGTCCGTGGATTTATTATCAACTGAGAATTGTGCAGGGAGACATCTCGTAATTATCTGTTCATATTTAAGGAAAATCAATCCATTATGAGACACTGTTTAATGAACTTCGCGGTGTTCAAGTGTTACTATATGTATGAGAGTCATAAAAAGCTAATGAACTTTTCCTGCCACTGATTTTAATCCTTTCGTTCGTATATTGACGCATTTGTCGCATCGTACATTGCGCAACCAGTTAATTGTCGAGTTTGTCGTTCAGTTTGCGTTTGTAGCTGCGTTGTTCGTTTGCGTTGTGTAGTTCCTTAAAGAACCAAGCAACAGCTCTTATAAAGCGCTGTGGCTAGCGTACAAGACTTGCACACGAGCTCTGTAGGTTGGAGCAAAAGATTGTTCAAGATTGTACAAGCTGCGCTTCGGTTTAGGAACGAAAGATTTAAACTAAGCTCAGCATTTATGTTGTTGTGACGTCCTTTTCCATAAACCCATATATATGTTTCGGACTGATGCTAAAACACTTTATAGCCATAGTTTGGGACAGGCAATTCGTTGTGGCTTATCGTAATTTAGTATAAGTGTATATGTCATATAAGGACCTTAGCTTAGGCTAAGACTAAGGCTTGGCTTAGGATATCGAGAACGGCATGGCCTGCATTTTATTTACGCCCCTCAGGGTTACTTTGGCCCTTTTTTGTACAATGAACTTTAAAATATGATAGTTTTTGCAACATTAGCATTTCATTCAAACATGTTTATTGTAATCCAATTGAGCGGATTTTAGCATCATTAGACACAGCTCTTCAATGCGGTTCGAATGGTATATAAAATTATGCATTTATCGACAAAATTTTTTTTGAAAATTTTGGGCTCCAAAAGAACCGAAAAGTATCGAAAAAATGTCACTAAAAAGCCGAAATGGATATTTCCAGAAAAAGCTCGTCGAACTGAGTCAGATGGTGCTAAAACTATCGCTGTATTTTGCTGGAACGCTAACGGAAAATACCCAAAATTTTATGAAATAATTGCTGCCTTCGCGCTATCATCTATATATTTGTATGTGCATACATCGGCGTATTTTATTCCGAAGGGATAGAACCTCGTATAAAATTTCGAACAGATTTATTTTTCAAAAAATCAGACCATAAGTCATATAATAAATCACCCGAACATAGCGCTTTATCGAATATGGACAGGCCGTAGATGCCTTCCTCAATATCACACTATACGTTACACATGCTATTTAAAATCAATTGAATGGACAGTCCACAATCCGCACAATAGATGGTACACAACACCTTGAATCTAGGTTTTTATATTTATATACGTGTGTATTTTTATAAATATAAATAAATTCTATTCTTGTTGATTTATAGTTACACCCCGTTTGGTTTGCTCGGATTACAATACAGTTTGTTGAATACATACTGAGATCTAAGTGTTTTTCATTTGCTATAAAATTATCAAAAGCATTTAGTGGTTGGTCAATAATCCTATATTATGGCCAAAATTTATAGCATTTGTATTATTATACCTACGGACACCAAGGGTTTGAATCAACACCAATGCCACACAAGAGAAAGCTGATAGTGAAAATGCAATTGATATACTACTCGAGTTAACGGAATTTATGTATATAATTACCGCCCGTGAAGCTTACCGTTAGCTAAATAAATCAGTTTTGGGATTTATTTTGGGTCGATGACATGTAATTTAGGAGATAGTAAGATGATTAAAATTGCAAATAAGAAATGCATATTGATTCTATTGAGGGTTATTTTTGGAACAGTATCAAGTTTTCCGTCTTGTGTGTAATGCTAAGTTTTCTTTTACTGTGATCGCATAATATGCTGTCACTCCAAGGCTAAGCCTAGTAATGCGGGATTCACGTTATAATGTCCCCATCACTTGGAACTTATGTACCCCACACAGTGGCAGGCACACCCTAGACTACCGAGTGTCTTAGACACCCCTATGTTTTTAAATAAACTTTCAAATAAATTTCAAACAAACCTAGCTAATAGTTTGACTTATTTCAGACGGTGTCAATGAACCGTCGTTGCTTTTTCGTTTTGCTGAGGGTTTCCGCCACCCCGTGGGGTTAGTATAGATAGGGCCTACAGGATACCCTAGAAACACCGCATTAGCAAGCAAAAAACACCGAAATACTACATTGCCAAAATGAGGTATATAGGGGTGTGCCCGACACCCTCATATTTTGCTATATGGTGTGGGTGTCACTGTCACCGTCTTTACGGTATAGTCTACACTACAGGGGGACAAAAGTTCCAACTGTTGGGGACATTATAACGTGAATCCCGCATAATCCTATTGGCTATGTATAGGCCTAGGTCTAACCCTAAGTCTACGCTAATCCTGGGCTCACAAATGAACATAAAATTTTTGTTCTACGGTACATTCATGTCGATTTCTTTCCTATCATGAAATAACTTGACATGATCCTGTTTTTGCTAGACAACTTTTGTGTTCTACGCAAATGTATCGCTAAATGCGGCTGCTACAAAACGTAGTATTTCTTTATGGCTATATTGTTTTACCAATATCTTCAGACGGTAGACCTCATTGTGCTTGTAGTATCAGGTTGATCCACAATAATGACAGAGTACTGTATCACTAATACGATACCTAACGGATTAATCAACAACAAAATGATATAAAATGACACTAATCAAAACTGTTAACACAAGGCACGAACAGCATAGCCATCCAAAGGTTGTTCTGTCATCGATGTTACACAAAAACCAATTCACCATCTCATGAATGCGCTATCTTAAAGCTATATAAATAGTCGGTCTATACTGATATATTGTGTCCCACAAGGTTGCTTTTATGTATTTATAACCAAGTGTATGTATACTATTATAAGTGAGGTAATTAATATCCGTTGGTTTACCAATTTTCAAGGCTAGATTATGAGCTCAGCTTCCCCGCATGGCCCGTGAATATCAGCAACTACGTTTATTGTTTCTGACATACTTATTTATATGAATATTAGCGACGTGAGTAAGCTCATTGAGATCGGTGCACTACATTTCTTCAAATATTGTCCACAATATCTTGATATATAGCATATTAACAACGGTGTTGTAGATAATCAAATGTGATCACCAATATACACGCACGCACCAATTCTTCTCACTAAATTATCAGTGATGTCACGAATAAATTATAATAGCAAAATGAATAAGCTATCTTTATTGAACTAATATCTAACCGATTGTCTGCTTTTGATGCTTCAAAATTAGCATTTTGTGGTTTCACAATATTGGACATGTAGTAACCATTTGCGAAACTAAGCAATTTACTACTGCGGAGTTTAGTATAGGTCATAACGCTGGTGTTTTAGGACTCCAAACCGGAGATGTGCGCGTAGAAAAATTTTTGAGCCAGCGGGTATCCGCGTATCGCCGAGGCTTGTCCACCACCACCAGGTACGTACTCGTGGGCTTCGAAAATTTCTTCTGGGCCGCGGAGCCCCAAAATTAAAAACCTCTATCGGTGGCATAGGAAGTATATCATTATATAAAAAACCATTCTTGCGTCATTTAGCTTCATAATAGTGGATTATTTGTCACCGAGCCTCACTTTAAAGGCTATAAGGCTGATAGCATGAGCCGCTCTTGTAGTCTACGTCCTAGTTCGCAAACAAACACCTAACAGATGGCATCCACTGAAGCTAACTATCCAACCGTTTAAACAACAGCGTTAAATAATAATAATAATAATGGATTAGTAACGCGCTTTTTTCGCGAAAGCGTCTCAAATCCGCAAGGTAAGTTTTACATGTTTATGATATCTTTCAATCAAACCTGTCACGATTCCGTTGGAAATAAATAAGTCTTGAGTATAGATTTGAAATGAGTCAGTTCTAGGTCTGGACTTCGCAAAGCAAGCGTCAGTTTATTCCATTCCGAAGGCCCAAAAAATTGGAAGCTATTGTTTCTTGCCACATCAATTCGCAGTATCCTTTCGTTGGCAAGCCGTAGTCCGGAAGAAGTAGTAAGAATGTCGGCAATATATGGTGGCGTTTTCGTAGTAATTGTGTTGTATACAGTTAGAAGAATCTTGTATTGGATGCGCTTATGTAGCGGCAGCCAGTGCAGACGCCTCAAGGCGGGTATTATGTGTTTCTGTCGACGAGCCCCCGATACCATCCTGGCTGCTGCGTGTAGAAGACGCCGAAGTGGTAAGAGACTGACTGTAGGTAGACCACAGTACAACGCGTTGCAATAGTCGATTCGAGACATGACGAACGCTTTGGAAATAGATTGTGTTGTATCAATATCCAGACGGTTTCGAATAAGGCTTATTTCTTTTAGCTGGCATGTGCACTTTCCTGCTAGCTCGGCAATATGTTTTTGAAATGTCAATTTCTTGTCTACGGTTACACCAAGTACCTTGATTGTGTCAGTAGGACGAATGGTCCCATTGTCGATATCAATTGGCTGGCCGGAATACTGCTGACGACTAAAATAGATTAGTCCGGTCCTTGAATTATTAAGTTTTAATTTATTATTGCGAAACCAATTGTTTAAAGAGACGAACAAGCGCTGAACAGACGAGACAACCTGAGCCTCTTCAGATGCGGAGAAACATTTATACACCTGAATGTCGTCGGCATAGCAATGTACATTGAAGCCGGCCGCGATAATTATTTGAAGCAGCGGAGCCATGAAGATCTTGAATAGTATCGGTCCGATAACGTTGCCTTGTGGAACGCCGCTCAACATTGTTGTATTTTTGGAAAAAGTTGTTCCAATTTGGACGCATTGTTGGCGATTCGACAAATAGGATTCAAACCACGACAACAAAGACGGCGACAGGTTGATGTCTTTTAGTCGCTGAAGTAGTGCTGAGTGATCAATCGTGTCAAAAGCGGCTGACATGTCCAAGCACATTAAAAGTGTGATTTGCCTTCTAGTAAATGCTGATTGGATATCATTGCAAATTATTACTAACGCACTCTCGGTAGAATGTCCTTTACGGTATGCTGATTAGAATTTAGGAAGATGGTTGTAAATGCCCATATGATAAACCAGCTGATCCATGACTACCCGCTCCATCAATTTCGCAATGTAGGAAATATTCTAAATTGGTCGAAAATTGTCATGTCATTAACATCAGCGTTGGGACGTTTTAGTCCAGGGTGGATAATGCTGCTTTTTTCACGGATGCCGACAGTCCCAGTCGTTAGAGATTCATTGATGAGAGCGGTGATTGGGCGAGCCAATGTAGCAGCAAATTTCTTACAGATAGCTGGTGGCAGAATATCCAATGCACAGCACTTGTTGTTACTTGTTTTGATGAGGTTAGCGATGTGTTCTTCGCTAGTTGGAGTAAGGTGTAATTGTGAAACGTCATTATTGACTGCAGGAAAGTGCACATGCCAGCTAAAGGAAATAAGCCTTATTCGAAACCGTCTGGATATGATTCACGACGCCAATATTTTCCAAAGCGTTCGTCATGTCTCGAATCGACTATTGCAACGCGTTCTACTATGAGTTCTACCTACAGTCAGTCTCTTACCACTCGGCGTCTTCTACACGCAGCAGCCAGGATGGTATCGGGGGTTCGTCGACAGAAACACATAATACCCGCCTTGAGGCGTCTGCAATGTCTGACGATACATAAGCGCATCCAATTCAAGATTATTCTAAATGTATACAAAACAATTAATACGAAAACGCCACCATATATTGCCGACATTCTTACTACTTCTTCCCGGACTACGGCTTGCCAACGAAAGGATACTGCGAATTGATGTGGCAAGAAACAATAGCTTCCAATTTTTTTTTCGGCCTTCGGAATGGAATAAACTGACGCTTGCTTTGCGAAGTCCAGACCTAGAACTGACTCATTTCAAATCTATACTCAAGACTTATTTATTTCCAACGGAATCGTGACAGGTTTGATTGAAAGATATCATAAACGTGTAAAACTTACCTTGCGGATTTGAGACGCTTTCGCGAAAAAAGCGCGTTACTAATCCATTATTATTA
>JASANE010028749.1:0-38110 GCA_030248225.1 Trileptium ribeirensis | reverse complement strand
ATGCAATAACAGGTTATATCAATGATAAAAGCATAGCAACGGCGAAAATACAAGCATAATATAACAATACGAAACGCAATTATCGGCACCCATGGCACCCGGCCACACCACATGAAGACCTGGTTCCCGCAAACTCTATCCAATCCGATTTGAGGCCAGCTTAAGCAGACTTAACGTCGGAATCGTGTGAGAGACACGTAACGGGCCGGAACGGGCCTGTTACACAATCATGTGGTTCTGAACATCTAACACATGCACATTTTGCAGGTGTTTCAGAGAGAGTAACTCTCTCAAGCATATTTGGCTATCATTACTATCTAGATCGCTATATTTGATAATATTAAAATTTTCTAGTATCAATATAATTGATATTCAAAAGAAACTAAAATTTGCACTCTCATACAATTAGTTATAAAGCGCACCACGTCCATAACAGCTCCAAGGTGCGTACAAGCAAAGGCACAAGACCTTTAACACTCCAAGAACAAAACAAATTCTACTGTTCTACCCCGCATCATCAGTATCCGTTGGACATTTTGAATTTTCTGTTAACCAAGAATCAAACTAAAGCTTTCTAAAAATTAAATACCTCTAGTTTAAGATAGCTACAGCGAAAATATCCCATAAATTAAGAAGTTTGAAAAGTAGCACTAAAGTTTATAGAATAACAATAACCCTTGTATTTGCTTTTTTGCGCTCACCGTCAGGACAAGATGGATATATGTACGCTTTTGCAGCCTCACAATACTGACATTCACAATCAACTGATGTTCAGATATAAAAATATCAAATGCACCTGATTACTAGGTAAAGTGTACTAGGACCAGTTCTGGCTCTAAGGGACCCCAGCTGCACTACTCTCAATTTTCACTGTGGTGCCCGGACAACCCCGGCTTACACGATCACCCGGTGGACCCCGTCTGACCGATGGGAACCGCTTAGCTTAGCAGGCTGCCGGCGGGTTTACCAGGGTGTTCGGCCTGGCCCCTATATTGGCCCCCGTATCTAGTGGCATGGAGGTCCCCCTGAGGAAGGGTCATCCCCTAAGCCTGCTCACAGGTAATGAGGCCGACCCGTCATTCCCTCGATTACTGCTATCGGGTGCTGAACCACGGCCTTATGGGAGTTCCCTAGACAGTAAGGCCTATTTTCAAAGGGGTTTGATAGCGTGAGTGACTGCCCGAAATTCCTGTGTCCCTTGTAGGTAGTACTGCGATTGCTTTACTTAGGCTAGCTCGGGGCATAGCCTATTGGGTTCTGCCTATCTACAGCCTTCGGAAATTATAAGGGTATCGATGTGAAGCCTTGTGCCAGGAATCTCTGAAACCTATGTACCAAAATTGATTATTAATATTACTGGGGTGAGGTGGGAAGGAATGCAAATGCGTGCCAGCCCTATGGTGCGGGGTGTGAAAGGGGGCCTGCCTTGATCCGTCGGTATTGATTCGCTTAACTGGAATATGGCCATATTGAGATACGGTTTGAAATCGGGCTAAGGTTTCGGACGGCGGGCGTAGATTGGCAGCGGTAATACAAGACGGCGTGCGCGGGCATCTTTGGAAGGTAGCCGGAAGGCAGCGTGCAGAGGGAGACCAAGATATAAATAGAATAGCACTGGTCGAGAGTTCAAGGGAGATCCATACTTTTACGGGGAGGGGCGGTGATTAGACCTATTTGAGTTGAGCTCACCTAGGGGCATGCTAAATTTGATCAAACCTAATTCGCCTAGAGCAAATACACACTCCAACTATTTACTTGTTTTCTGATTAGTTATATTTCCTTGGTACACTCGAAAACTTCGAGATCGGGAACACTCCACAATATATATGCATAACACAACATGAAATTTCATAGGATACAGTGCCCGGGTTCCCGTGCGGAACCCTCATCGCATAACGAGTATAGAAATTTTAACGGGGCGTCAGCTACCTCCAAATTTTCAGCAACGGAAAACGATCCCTTAGCTCCGTTAGAGCTCTTTTAGAGGCGCGAAACCCACGACCCTGGAATTCAGTAAGTAGCACTGAAAACGTATAAATTTTTTATTATTCACCCTAGGCAACGAATTTCAGCAGTCCCCGACATCTAATTGAAACGACGAAATTGTATCTCGAGAGCAGTAATTGGGCTCTTTAGAAACGAGGAATCAGCAACCCAAAATTTGTTACGAAAGCCTTAGCCTGGTTCTAACGTCGAACATGTAAAATCCGGTCCCTGTTTCTAACCCTGAAATTTTACTAAATGGCCTTGTTCACGTTAGAAACGCGGGAGCTGCGCTTACGGGAGCGCGAGGTATCCGACGGACACCCCAGCACCCGCAAGGGTTCCCCTTTTCCCATGCCGGCGCAAGAACTTTGAAAACTACAGGCAACGCCCCGAGTGGGCCTCCTCCACGCGTCCGCAGTAAAAGAGTCCACTCGGGAAAAACATAACTTCCCGAATGTAGTATTTAGATGCCTTTATTGATATTTTTGGACGGCGATATTCCTGACTTATTCTAAGTCCTAGGCGTGGTAACCAGCGAGCACGCAACACGAAATTCAATGATGCGACCCCATTAAACAACTAAATATACCGTGAAATACTTTAGAGCATACACCCCCTGGGCGTTAATACTAATTCCAGCCCAGTGGGTGGGGAACCAGTCGAGCACGGGACACCCCGTTTTATTTTAATTTGTCAATTTTGGTCACAATTTGTCAACTTACTCCACATCCCCGAAGCGCGGGCCCAACACTTGCGGGAGCGCGAGGCATCCGACAGACGCCCCAGCACCCGCAAGAGCTGTCCCTTGTCCTAAGCTCGAGCAAAAATCAAATGACGAAAGAAAGCCTCGGACGGGTCTCTTCCACACGTCTGCATGCTGAAGAGCCCACCCGAGCGAAGAGAAAAACACAAGGGAAAAGCCAAAAGAACAGAATTTCGAAAATCGGCGACAACCGCCAAACGACCACTTTCCACAGGTAAAATCTCGAC
This sequence comes from Trileptium ribeirensis, assembly GCA_030248225.1. Taxonomy (NCBI): domain Eukaryota; kingdom Metazoa; phylum Nematoda; class Enoplea; order Enoplida; family Thoracostomopsidae; genus Trileptium; species Trileptium ribeirensis. Next base: position 35,134 of record JASANE010028749.1, on the reverse strand, counting down.
TGGTCCCATTGCGAAGCTGGGTAGTCTCCTTTTATATTCCAAACTGCACCCCCTTTGTCAATTGTCCGAGAAAACCCTAAAATATTTCAAATTTTAAAACTTGGCACCAAAACCGTCATACAAGCAAAAGTGATAACCGCACTTATACGTGTAAACTCATATATAATATTCGTTGAGCACGATCATACCACAATAAAATAAACGCCTGGGGCGGCGAGCAACACATAACAAGAGAACTGACGTGAGCGATAGCTGGGCAGTGGCCTAAACGTGCCAACAACGGCACGTAAACAACTAAACCTCGCCCTGGTCGGTGCGAGAGAATTTTAAAATCAAAATATAACGGCGCTCAGGGCGCCGTTTGCTCATAGGGATATCGGCACATTTTTGCCGATATCTCGTGAACGGAGAGCAGCAGGCGGTCGGGGGCTGGACCAGAATCATGCCCTTGCAGACCGGATGCTGATAAAATTGAAATTTTAACAATATCTCCGACGAGAGGCACGTCAGAGGCCGTTTTAGGCGTAAGAAACACAAAATTTTGAAGTGTAGTTTGGGTTTAGGGGATCCTGAGCGGACCCGTGGGGTGAGCGGCCCCGGTTTTCAGCTAAACAGTTAGGGTGGGACCCTAAAAGTGTAAGTGTACTGGGCCCCAAAAATCGGGGAGTTTTGATTATTTTGGATGTCCTTTTAGGCCTAGAAAATCGGAGGCTTAAACGCCCGTTTGGGGGTCCGTAGGTATTTAGGGGATCCGAATTTTCGGACCCGCCGGGGCGATTTGACACCCAGGAGAGTCCTTAAGAAGGTTCAGTCACCCTCGTTCCCTTAAGGTTAGTAAAAAACCAAAAATTGAACTTTTAGTGTCGCACCCTAAAATAATGTCTTAGGAAAGTTGTACTGGAAATTCCGTTCTCGTCAGCCCGAAAATTTCGTTAAATGAGCGTGTGTGAATTTTTTCTGCCCTCCTCCTGACAATCCCTGACTGTGATACATATATATATATATATATAATGCACATTATAAGCACACCAAATATCAAGTAATTTCCCGCAGCTCTTCGGCGTATGCGCTGGGATCGGCCCAGGGTGACCAGTTTTCTTGCACTACCAAAATCCCTGTGACATCCGTTGGTCCCCGGCCTCTCCGAACGCACACCCGTTCTTCGCACAATTATAAAATCATGTATAACATAATACGCAAACGTTTTATATACACAGTACGGCATCAATTTATTTCGGACCGGACACGCCTAATCATGATACTTGTCTTTCGTATTTGGTGCCAAAATCAGCTCGTGCACCCTGGGGCGGTGGAGTGTGACCTTACAAGTACAACACAGATGAATACAATTGTGTTATTTTTACAACAAATGCAATACTACATAATTATATCAATTTATATAGAGGCCACACTCCGCCGGTATCTGGTCGTCCATTTCCCTTGTTCCCTACGAAATTTGCTACGTTTCGTCATTTTCATAAAATTGGGCTGTTACAAAGAATGTCAACAAATCGCCGTTTAGATTCAGACAACTGGAGGGTCAGGACTAACATAAATAGTGTACACATTTAAGGAATGGTCCAAGGAACACCGCAACAATCAAATAAAAAATATAAAAACCTCGGAACATTCAAATAAAAAAGTAACTTACATAGTTCCCTTTCAAAAACCGTTTTTAAATTTGAGATATCTCCCAAACTTGAGTAGTAATACTAAATCAAACTGTAGTCCTCATTTTTTGGTCAAATTTATTTATTATAGATAAAAAGAGATTAGTGGTATCGCACATTTGGTGCCAAGTACAACTCTTTTATTTCAGTCGACACGACCTCATCTTTTTTTCATTTCAGCTTACGGAAAAATTCTGCTCTTCGAAATGCTACACAGCACATAAAAAATGTGTTCTGTAATAACAATATTGAAATTTTGTTATTAGCATTCTTAAATCTTTTGGCTAAACAATGCAGACTAAGGCATGAGATTTTACAAGAAATTCTTATATAAATTTTAATGTAGTTCCTTTTGGTAATGCATACCATCGATGAAAATACCGCGTGTTCCTTAATAGGCGCTACCTAAAATGGGTGTTCCTAAATAGGCGTTTTCACTATAGTTCCTATATTATAGTCCTATTCACAAAGGTCACAATTGAAATTAAAACTTCGACGTCAACGAAACCTTTAACAAGCCACAATCGAACTGGATAAAATCTGTCCATTTCGTAGCGTTAACTAAATAATCGACAAAAATTATTTGTATAATTTTAGAATTATACGCTCACAACAGAGAAAACACATATTTTAATAAACATGAAAAATTACTGTACGACAGAGATTTGTTTTAGCACAGACATATTACTTAAGGCTTCGTCGGGCTGGTCTTTGTACATTAGTAAATAACCTTGGATCTGAGCCGCGCTAAATTTGCCCTCCGTTTTTTCAGCACAGAGGTAGTTTGCAAAATTTTCTGATTTCGACTGGCTATAATCTGGATAGAACCTAAATTACAAATATTTTATATGGTCAATCACAAAAGTATATGTAATACATGTATATAAAAGCTGTTCGTCTACATAACATGCAATTAATATATTATACACACAGGAAACCTATTTGATATTTATATCAGTTTGTGATATGATGTATGCTGGCACGTGTAATGTTACCCGCTCGCGCTGAGAGGTTCCTGAAGGAACCGAGTAACAGCTCCTAGGTAGCTCAGTGGTTAGCATGCGCAACATTCATCCCTACAGATCTGCTCGATCTATGGCGCCGGTGTGAGTCCCGCAAACATTGAACGATACACAAATTCAGTGGCGCATAAAAGGCTTAACTTACTCTTATAAACAAAACATGAAAAAATGTGATCCTCTTACTGACTAAAACATGAAAATTTGGGTTATATTATTAAGTTTAGTATTACGAAATTTTCGTTCTCGAATAAAGTGTGGGACTAATTATTCGTGCAGGTGAGTGTGGTAACGTTGTTATTCATCAATAAAAAGAGCATTATAGTAAAAACATCATTGCAATAAAATCCTGCCAATTCATATGGTAAATAAAACTGACATGGACTGAACCTCGTCCAGCAGAACGTCCAACTAAACGTAAATACTGTGAAATATTTGACGCCAACATAAATAAAGTAAAAGTATTAGAGCATTAAAGAATGATTCAAAGTATATTCTTTTACTTCAGTATGTCACAGTGAAAGTACAATCCCAACCAAAAATAAGCGCAATCGAAATTGACCGATTATTTTGCACTTGCTTCTGGCCGCGACTGTACTTTCACTATAAAATAATGAAGTAAAAGGATATACTTAGATTGAGCAGCAGCTTTTACAATATTATTTATTATTATGAACGGCGTACAGTACTGGCCAAAAATGAGTGTCACTTTTCGAAGGAACCAACATTGAACACAAATCGAACAACCTTCGAACAGCGTTTAAATTTAAAAAATGGCACCAAAAGTTTTAAAACGCCTCAAACAAAATTGGAACACATTTTGAACAAAATTTTAATTTATCGAACGAAATTCGAGCGAACATAAAACGAACAGCGCTCATTTTTGGCGAGTACAGTACTAACAACTTATAAGAGTAATAAATCTTTTGTGTAAAGGCCTATTTTATATAACCATGAGCTCGAGTAGCACGTTAGTAGCAATGAACATATTATAATAAATTATTGTTAAGTAATTAATTACCGCTGGAATAGTTGTCGTAGCTGCCAAACAGAGCAATATCCAATGTACTTTTTAACGTCCACACGACCAGGTCTAATCAAAGCAGGATCCAACCTTGAATACACCGGCGTATTACATTATGGTCAGAAAAGAAAGGAAATAACAATTAACATCTATTCAATAGCAAATCGCTAAAAATTTACGTTTGACCATGATTGTACAGAAATAATAGTCATTAGCAAACTTAGTCCCAAAAAGTTCATGGAAAATTTTTTAGCAAAAAATGGACCAGTTTTTATCTTAACAAAACCAAAAAATTTCCAATTCAAAGAATTTCTCTTTATTTCAGTTAAAAACGAAATTTCTAATTTGAGATTAACCGAAATTAACATAGATTAGGATTTCCAATGCACTTATTTCTGACCGCGAATGTGCAGCATTAAAATATTATATATTTCGTCAAATACAAATTCTATCAATACTTCAGCCGCCCACACCCAACACAACATCGAGTACTAATATTATTCTACTCATGCGTCGACGAATACAAAATTGATACATATCTTTTTCATTATTAGCGAATTTCAATACTTGTAGCAGCGTTAACGCGTTTGCATAAGCAATAATATTACGCAGCAACGCGAGTGCCGAAATCCTCATACCATAAATGTATAATAATCGAGGTCGAAATAACGTATTGAAAGACACAAGAAATCTTGTTTCGTCGTGTTTAGCATTCATAAAATTATTAAGTTTGCGTTATATCGCGGTACGAATACTCTGGAATTTGACTATTTTATTATTAATGAGCAATTATCTACCGCAGTTGTAGACACCACATGGCAAGTATGTATTTGCACCTACTACAAAAATTGCATATTTCCTTGCGATTGTTGAGGATTTGATTTTTTGACGATTTCCGGCACATTTGACAAGAAATGCAAAATCAGGTATTTATTTGGAAAAAAATAAAGGTAACACTCATATGACTCGGATTACAATAAACTGCTTTCTAACATATAGCAGTCAGAGTGGGTTTGCTATACAGTTACCACTGTTATATTTCAGGAGCATCTAAGGTATAAGAGGAAAAACAAACTCTGCAAAGCAGCTATTTCGTTACGCTAACAACAAAGGTACACAGCTTCGGACTTTTAAACTTAATCCCTGAGACTTAAGCCTTGATGCAGAACACCTCTAATACGTTTGTATACAACAGCGATCCACAAACGAAACACATCAACATTGAAGTCAGATTCATAATATACACCTGATGCAAGGAATAATCATTAATGTCATCAGTTTCATAAAACCATGCGCATTTTTCTGATACGGCATTATATGTACTTTACAACAGGCCAATTAACTACACAACGGTTCTAATAACGTAAACACAAAAACTGTCCTGAATTATAAAGATTAGTTACAGAAGAGAATCGTCAAGACTGTCCAAGTTATTGCGGGAAACGGAGAAAATTATGAATGAGCAAAAATTGGACAGTAGTAAAATATTTGGTTGCCACTCCTGACCAAAGAATTTATTGCTAAACGGAGTAGTCACCTATGTATGACCAACTGCTAGTGTGATTTTTAATTTCTAGCAAAAATTGGTTAAAGATCTATTATACATACCTATTGGCATAATTGGTCGTCATAAAAAGCATACGAGCTTCCGAAGATGCAACGCCATCCAGTGCATTGAGCAATCCGCTAAATGTTACACGAGTCAAGCCTTCGTAAGCTGCTTCCACTAGAATTACAAATAATCATGCATAAAACTCCAGAAATCGAGCTCATTATAATGTATTTATATATAGCATACACGCCGAAGCAGGAACTGATGCGGGTACCTCCACAGAGGCGTCGGACTCCGTCCCCCGAAGCCCTGGTCTACCCTCCAGAGGGTACCACACAACCCCCCTGAGGAGGCGAACACCACCCCTAAGCGCCAAAGATGTGCGGATAATTTTAGCCAAAATTGACAAAAAGTGTGGTAAAATTGGCAAAAATGAAGGATCCTCAGGAGAGGAGAGTGGTAGAGGTCGTCTACCCCCTGGAGTACCTCCAACCACAACCTTGGAGCGTCAGCATGTTTGAACGATATACATTATTTTAAATTTGGTTAACCGCGTCAGTGTGAGGTACCATTCGGAACTAACGAGGTTCCAAATTACAAACAGAATTTGACTTTATCGCTATAACGAGTCTTGTGTTTGTTCACAATTCACATGAAAATAGCATCACGTGTTACGAACTGTCGAATCGATATTATTCCAAACCCAAGCGGACAAAAGCTAAAAGGTTAATCGCTCGTGGCTAATCACATCACAGTCACTGTGCAATTTATTTTTACCGTTGCACTAAACCTTAGGTTGATAACATTACTTTAAATCGTTTGTTATTTTTCTTTATACGAAATTGTATCGATTTTTATGGCTAGAACAAGGTGTGCAATGATGGGCATGGACATCAATACAGTACAACACTCTGAAATAGGACCGTCGTAAGATATAGGTTGACCCGGGGGCTTAACTGATCAAAATTCACTGATGGAGTTATAATAAAATGAATGCAAACGATCGGCCAATCCAATTTTGTAGATTGCTCTGAATGTACCATGCTCTGAAATCAATAACATAACTTATTTTTCAGTGGAGTTTATTAGGGTTTCAGCAAGTCTAGAGCATATAATGAATCAGTCGGACGTACAGATTGTTGCAACAACTTACGCAACTGGACATCTGTATAATGCCCAATATTACATGGCATTTCAATAATATAAACTAGTATTGTTCAATTTATTATGGTTTAGTCTTTTAGGAAGGAAACAGTTGTTTTCCCCCAGTCGAATATGAAAATCTAACCGAACAAAAAACGCAGAGGTATCTTCGTCAAACTCGAAAATTGGATGTTGCAAGTGTCATACCTAACTTGCAATCATCATCTAATAGATTGTCTTATCGCAGTGGTGAATTCTGAGTGTTATATAGTTTAGACAGACGTGCACAGCTATAATGAGCATTAGCTTCAAAATAAGCTACCGAATGATTTGAGAAGATATGCCGATTATTGTGCTTGCAATTTGCAGCTAATAGAAGACGAATTGATGTACAAAATGAGACCAAAAACACACACAGCTCGTGTGATTGCAAAGATATTTCCATTTGCTTGTATTTTAGGTCTCGTATGGCCCATTTTGGAATACGTTTTGGCTGCATTATAAGGGAACCTCATAGCAGAGCGCGATATGCAGTTATAGAGGTTTATTTGCCCTACAAAATGAGACCAATTTGACTCAGACATCGACACTAATTGTCGAGCTACAATAGCTAGTTTTTGAGCTGGTCTGTTCAAAGTTGGAAATGCGGGCCTCCACCTTCTAACTCTTTAGGTTGATGAGATTTCTTTATGCCCAACTCGCCCGAAATCTCCATGTTCAACTTAACCCATTTTATTGTGCTTAAATTTACATTTTCAGTACACAACATGTTTTAAACATTACTTTTCTCTATTTCTATTACCAAAACTTAGTTTTTAGTATGAAAATACTTTTACGGCAGTAAAAGTGAATGAAATTATTGAAATATGTAGTATTTTTAAGCAAAATAATATTCCTCCCCCGCTTTGAAATTTCCCCCGAGAATGGACATGCCCCAACGTTTCGGGTTGCTGTATGCTGCAAACAGTCCAGCTGCTCATACAAGTGGAGTAATAATGTTGTACGTGCTGTATATTGCACCAAGCCTATAATACCAAATTACACACTACTAAATGCTTAGAAGCTAAGAATACATTTGCTGCATAACCACTGTATCCACTCTCGAGAGCTTTATCAGTTGACTCACGTCAAATTAGAAAAAATGCACTCTGCTGTTAAGCTAAGTTCATGATAAATATAAGTAATACGGTGACCGATGCCCCAAACGACAAGTCTCCCAAATATCCGAATATCACAGTTATAGTAAACGTACGCTGGGGATTATCTTCTCTGGTTGTAAACGCAGCATCGACGTCTTCTAGCAAAATGATGCTTTCGGGCGGTGCATGATTGAGCAAATGCTGAAGACGATCGTCGGTCAACGATCGTTCGGACAGGCTTAAGATTGATATCGAATAGTCGAGAGCACCGGCAAGTGCCATTCTGAAATCGAAAACAAAATAACCAAAGGCATTGGAAACATCGTGAAGTACATCATAAATTCTTCAGAAGGTACGACACCGCCAAGCAGCACCACCATATATATGGGTTTGGAATGACGCGACCAATTTCCGTGTTTCTGGAGCCACTAGTAAGAGGGAGTCATAGCATCGTCCAAGAAAAATTGTTCCACCCCCATGGTTTTAAGGGTTAAGTGGTGATGGTGAGGAGCGTTAAACCCTTCTGAAGAAGCAATAATGGTCTCTTTGTAATATATGTGTTTTAGACAGCTATACAAACCGAATACACCAAGCGCAACTTCAAGTTTGCAGAACACTCAACAACAAACAGTGTAAATCATAATTCTGACATGTTCCAGTATAAAATCTTACATACAGTTAAATACGTCGTTTTAAGCATTTAGTACCTTTTATACTTCTAGCAAACAGGTAAAATTATCGATAAATTCAAAGATGGTATCTACGTCATTTTTAACTTAACAATTACGCCATGTATCCACAAAGAGGCTAGCCCCTGAGGAGCCGAACCCAATCATCTTTCCTGGCTAAAGCCGCGCAACAACGCGGTGGCGCTGACGTATCACGTATTCACAAATTCCAACGTTATAAATGTGATACTATTTGAATTCGAATGGAATGAGCGAGCGAAGCGAGCTCATTCCGCTCGTGAGAGAGCGAGCGAGTGGAACGATAATTTTCAATTTTGGCTCTGGAGGGGGGTTGAGGAGGTCCTGTCTGTGTGTCTGTCGCACCTGGATGTCGATAACGGTTGGGCAGAGTTTGATGCAAGATAGCTCATTCGGACCGCAATGGTCGATTTAGGTGTAGTGACGGAGTCCGATTTTTGAATTTTTTACCGTGGTAAAAGTTATGGGCAAAATGACATCATTTTGGCCCATTTTTCGGGCATCCCCTCCAGTTTTTGCGACTTTTCTCAATAAGTAAACGAGGTAAAATAAGTATCCGCAAACTAATAGGCCTATTCTATGTAGCTTTACCAGGGCTTTCCAATGATATATAACAAGTTTTTCAACTACTTCCCAATTTGGAGTCTATAACCTTATAGTTGGCGCCAAATTTCATATTTGGTGAAAAGTCCTGGGAAATGCACCTAAATGTGTGTTTTTTGTTGCTTTTAGTGTCTTATATGGGATTGTCTAGGCCAACAAACTCATTGCGAGTGTCAAAAATATTGTGTGGCAAATATTTTTCACACTTCTGCTTCATACTTGGTACGAAAAATGAGATTTTTCTCAAGTGTCGGTTTGAATTCTTTAACGTTCTTTTCACGGTCAATTTAGGGTTTTATTGAATTATTAAATTGTTACTTCATTGTTTTTGTACTCGTTGTATGATGTTTTGTCTACTGCATACGTTGGCTATCAAAAGGGCGGGCGTAACTATGACTCATCACTCACGGTTTATATAATGCTGCACCTGCGTACTATATGTAGGCTTTGTTTGTGTGTGCTTTCTACAACAGACTTCGAGGGATTGTTCTCACCACTCGAATTCTGGATCGTAAGCGAACTTCACTAGTTTGTATTATGATTACCGGTTTAATAACTTGCAACGTGAACAAGAATTAGTGTATTGTAACCACAGCTGATTCCAAGGAGATAGAATTTATTTCAGTAAAACAAGACAGTAATAACCATATTGAAGCATAGTTATAGAGATTTGACTTAAAAAATTCCTAAAAATAGTGGTTACTTACATGAAGCTACTTTTCCCACAACCAGGAGGTCCATGAAGTAAATAACCTCTGCGATAGGGAATACCTTAAAACATTAAACAAACACATGTGAGCATTAATATTTCCCAATAAACATGCCACAAAACTTTTACTACACGCGACAACAGGTATCGGTTCTTAATTTAATTGAAACTTGAAGGACTTGGCTTATTGCCCTTAAAGTGATAGTGCACGCTCAAATGAAAGAATCATCTTTTTTCAACATAACCAGAACAAATTACTGCGTTGTAAGACGTTTTTATCATTACCACTCAGATGATACCTAAGAAAGACATTCAATTTCAAATTAAGACTTAGACTGAATATAAACAGTGTTATTAATCTGTGGGCGTACAATATTCTAGTATACGAATCGAGCGTCGATTTTTATGACGGTTGTAGCTACTGAAAACCAAAACAGGTCATTTCGCTCCGCCGCGTGAAATAGAGAAATCTAGATTTAAAATAAAGAGTGTATCAAAAACGTCAAATTATTTGTTATATTCCTCTTCACGGCTTCACGATAGATTCACGTTTGGAATGTAGATATTCGAAATACACTATGTCGACACAGAGAGCAATGTATAGAACGTTCACCTATTAGGAACGAAAAATAAAGGTAAAGTAAATTGCTTTGTCAACTTTTTCATTAACCAGTGAAATTATTTGCAAAGCCATAGTAATCTTACATCTACTATAGCTAAAACCTAATTGAAATTAGTCATACCGCAGGAAGTTTAGTAATGCTATGCTTTCTAAATGGGGGAAGTGCGGTGGAGGAAACTGACATCTTCAATTCCATCCTTGCAAAAACGGGTGCCATTTGGTTCACCGTATACCGGCAAAATTTCGATCCAATGGAGAGCCCAGAAATGTAATGGCATTTCAATATGCAACTAACGACATAGTGATAAATATATCAAACAATTCATTATGGTACGAATAGCCGACGACCCGCATTAGGTTTCTAATTATGAAACGAAACGCACAGGCCCAGCACAGGTCATAGTCAAACGCTCTACGTTTTTTGCTTTGTCAAAAAATCGCACGTAAAGCAGTGAGCCACGAGATAAAAATATTTAGTGTAATCTCATAAACTGGAGGATACAATATTAATGCTGCTTTTAGCAAACTAGAACTTAATATTTGTTTTAATTTCAACAAGATAACAAAAATATTATTCTAAAATATAATAATTAACATGTTGCGTAGAAAACAAACGAGGGCTTCCAATGACTATTTAATTTTTTCATATATTTAATGATCTTTAAATTGTGCTGTTTTCTACAGGTAAGGCAATATCAGTAGCATGATTTTTAAGGGCAGCGTCAAATTTGATAATAAACTAGAAACTTAACGAATATCTTTACTTCGCGCTTAACTATTATTTTAATGTTTGTGGATTTTGCCATTCGAAATTTATAATAATTCTAACACAAAATCGTGCCATAGATGACTTAATAGGAATAATACAAAATGCAGAAACTTAATTTGTATTTATAAATTTAACAGTGTAGAATTTGTTAAATTTAAAAAATTAAAGACCTGGCGCTTTGTTTTAAGATTATCACTTCACCGACACAAAAATACTACCATACTTGACAGCAGGCATGTACTCATCGGACAAACTTAGCTTATCCACTTTTGCATTATAGAACTTTGAAGACCAGTTTTTGATGTAATGTTGTGCCCCTGTTTATACATAGCTTGAAAAATTGAGCGGAGCTCGGCGAAGCCGAGCGAAGCGCTTTTATTTTCTGTCTGGGACTAGAAAGGTCGATGTCCGTCCGTTCGTTCGGTCCGACGGATCTCAATAACCACTGAACCGGTTTTAAAAAACTTTTTTGTTTGAAAGCCTATCATATCATGTCAGAGTGTGCACCTGATATTTGGGATTAAAAAATTTTGAGTGGTTAATTAGTAATTAGCTAATTAGTTAAGCTTATGCAGCTAAAATAGACATTTTTGCAACATTCGTGTTATTTATTGAAATAGCATCGTTTCGATCAAACCATTATAGGGTTTTTTGGGTCGCAGAATTCAAATATATATAATATTTTTACCAATGATAAAGCCCTATGTCCTATGCAATGTAGTTACAAGAACATAAAATTGAGTACATTCGTAATGCCACAGCCCAAGCTCCGCTCACAAATGTAGTTCTACTACCGACTAGTTCAATTGTACGCCAAATGATTTGTCATAAACGTCCACCAAGTGTATATAAAATCCCGACAACAAACTGCTGCTTAAAACTAATTATTATATGCAAACTCCATTAAGAGGACATTTTGTTCTACAATAACTTGCCATATTTTAATAAATATAAGAAACAGTGAAACACAGAAAGCCGGCCTAATGATTACCTCGCTGAATGTACCACTGCGGTGATGCAATAAATTCTTTGGCATCGGCAAAAATGGCCTCCGATATTCCTTGATCAAGAACAACTGAATCTAGAGGACGCTTTCGACGTGGATATCCAAAAGGCCGCCATTCATGTCCGATTGCGGAATACATTACAGTTCTGCCTTCCATCTGACGAAGTGCATCCACTCTAGCTGAAACACAATGATGTGAAGCATGCTTTCGAGGTGATGCTATGATGTAGCGTGACACCATTCTACAGCACGACCTTGCGTGCACATTACAGGATGAGACCATTTCAATTTTGTTCCATTGGCTAATTTAAGATATAAAATATGCTGTTAATTTTCAGCCATATATATATACACTCTGTACTCACTAAAATATTAACGCAAGTTACAATGCGATGACGTTATAACAATGCGAATTGCCTCGAGCAAAAGACAAACACGTATCGTTAATTCTGTGAGAATGTAACATGCAAAAGCATAAATCATGCAAGCACAATAGCAGCGCTTAATTTCTGAAACGGAAGGACTGCACAAAAAAATCTATTTTTCATGGCTTTGTCATGCAAATGACGTCAGTGGATTAGTGAATATTTCCACAAATTTTTTATTCGACAGAAATTCTGGGTAATGATTCAGAAAGAATATCTTAAAATTAGACAAAAAATGGTCAAATTTTGGAACTTCTCAATTCAGTTGTAAAACGACTGTTAGAACGGTTTAGTATGGTTTTCGAGGTGCTGAATCCGATAAAAGCAGTTGTATTTACCTAGTATGTGCCCTATACGACTAGTCATACAGGTACCCAAAGTCAAAATGCGATATCTAAAATTCCAATTTTTCTTTAATGTTGATTTAAAAATTTCGAAAGTTTTCATCTTTTTAGTAATTTTAACTTGGAAGATATTTATAGGTGTTCGGGCTACTAACAAATGTATAGCCAGGACTTCGAAAACGGAGAAGAGGGCAGTTCCACTGACACAGAATATTTCAAACAAAAATATTTGTTTTCCAGACCCCTAGGTTTTCGACCCACAAATTTTTAGTGAGTCGAAAACGTGGAGGTCTGAAATAGTGGTTCGAAAACATTGTAGGGTTCTGAAAAAGTGGTTCGAAAACATAGAAGGGGTGCGGCAAAATTGGCTCGAACACATGGGAAAGTGTGGAAAAGTAAGTCGAAGGCAAGGGAGGGGTGCGAAAAAATTGGTCGACGACGTGGAAAGAGTCTGAACTTAGTGGGTCAAAAACCTGGTTTGGGTATAAGCCTGTGGTTCGAAAACGTGGATGAGGTCTGGATGTGATGGTCCAAGAATATTTGTGGGATGAGTCATGTTTTCGACCCACTTGATGGGTAAAAAATCTGGGAGGGTTAAGGATGAAAACGACCGAGACGTAACGCGGACGATTATATAAAAAAGCTAAAAAGTGTGACATTCTTTAGCATAGTCGACCATCATTGGCTCATGATAATAGCAAGTACCGCATTCTACATATTGGAGAAGTACTATCAATCGTTAAAATTAACAATACACAGAATCATTATTGCGTAGCACATACCAAGCATTACCCTCTTCGAGAATACGATGGAAAAAATATTTATCACGACCAAATGTTGTCAATGTAACAGTTTCAAAGGGGGTGCCAGTCGACATATTCACAACGGATCCTTCTCGACTTCGTTCGACTTTAAGCCATCTGCCACCGTGCCTGCAACAGAAAATATGTTAACCGCTGGATGAAATCCTGTCAAAATTGAAGACTCAACAATAAATTGCTACCAGTGCACAGATACATAAACCATATGCAAGCGCACTATTCAAACAAACTATGACATGATCGCAACAAGCGACCCAGCATTGTCATTTAGTACAGTCTCATTTTTGTAATCGCAAATAAAGTGTATTTTGTAATTTATCAATTTACATTCACTGTATCAATAAATGTTCGATGAACATAATGGTACTTCGCTACTTACCTCAGAGCCACGGCAATTCAAATACCGATTCGATATCTCATGGGCAGGGAGTAATCAGAATTCCGGTTACGAAGAAAATTGTGTTCCGGTTAAATTTTTTTAAAATTGTCCACATTTTTTGCTCCATCTGTGGTCCAATCATACTTTATAAATATACACATTGATCAAGTTCCAACACAACCAAACAAAAAAAGACTAATTCATCAAATTATCCTGTGAAACGTAGGGTGAACACAATAGAGCAAAATTATCTAGTCTACGCTCCATGCGTTACAAAAACATTTAGTTTGATGCAACTTACGCAAGCTTGTACAACGGAAAACATTTTTCCATTGGGAGTCCAAAAAACCATTTCTTCATCGTAATACCTTTACAATTTATTAAAAACATAAAATCACACAAAGGGTAATAATCAAGCAGGCAAACAAAAAATGAAACCTCATATAGTGATCCCCAGGACTAGGAACAAAGCCGAAGTTTGTACGAATACGACCACTTTCACCTTGATGAAAACTGGTCTCAACACTTAAGTGCTGAGTCGTTCGGAATCCTTTAGAAGTGATCCACTGAAGCAACCTAAATATCAGAAAGCAATTATGCTGAGACAGATTGCGGTTAATGCGGAATCCGAGGGTGCAAAAGAAACGGACTTAACGCTTATGGGTTACATAGCTAATCAACGATTTACACACCTTATATTAACGTTTTAATCTGACTGATAACGGTGCATGATGTCTTCTTAAAAAGTTAGCCATAAAATAGTGACTTGTGTCATCGCTAAGGCGGTGAATTCCGAGTGTTTAATGTTTAATTTAAAGAGAGCTGTACAATTATATTCAGCATCAACTTAATGAGCTGAATATCAACCATATTGGTTTAACCCATGTTATGTAACCGCTTACTACGTATTCGGAGACTCACAATGTGCAACTAGTTGGAGGATGAAGCGCTCTACAAAATGATACCATTAACATACATATAGCTTGATTGGAAGATATGCGCATTTGAGTCTCATGGGTTCTTTAAAACACTAATTTGAGCCACCTTTGCAGCACAAATAATGACATCACACTATGCGCAGCTATATAGAGGCTGAATTGGTCTACAAAAGAGCAATAAAACCCATACAGCTCGAGCGGTTGCGGAGATATCTTCTTTCCGTTTATTTTGGACTCCATGCGACCATGGAAAACCCGATTTTGACCCAACCATATTGGCGTAAATAATGTCCACAGCAGCTATATAGAGCGTGAATTGCTGAACCCTGTATCAAGACCGCTTTGGCAAAGTTTTTGATGTGATTTATTAGCTATGTGCAGCTATATAGAGTATGCATTGCTTTGCAAAATGAGATTAGTAAAATCATGTAGCGGAGTTATTGTCGTTTTCGTGTATTTTCGGTCTCACGGCCAAATTAAAAACCCTCTTAACTAGATACTGCATACTAAATTAGCCATATAGCACGGCATGATATACAGCTTTATAGAGTTTCTGCTCTACCATATGCAGCTTAATTTGGAAACATATATGCAGTAATTGTCGAGATGTAATCCATAACGTGTTTCGCATGGTCCCGTTTTGACCCGGCCCAAATTTGGCCCACTTTCACGACCACAAAGAGTTGGAATCCGTGTCAGCGTCTAACTAAACAGCAAAACCACATACCTTAAGGTTTCGAACGAGCTATAATGAACAGAAGTCTGAGCTATTCTTCAAAGTAGAATAGATGCTGGGGTCTGGCATTTTTCGATGCGCACTAGGTAAAATTTTTTTGCCCCTCCGCCCTCCCCCCGCAAAAACCCCTAGTTGACATAATAATTCACAATATTATTTATAAATATCCATTCTTTAAGTTAAAAAATTTATTTAGGCAAAAATTGGTGAAACAGTGTGCAAATAGAGACGTTTTTATAGGTTTCTGCGGTCAAAGAGCATTCGGAGCCCCAAACTGCGAACCGGAACCCCGGTTCATGCACCCTGGCAAAATCTTAAGCGATATGAGAAGTCAGATTTATACGATACATGTAATCCAGACTTTCACCCGCTAGAGCAGGTGTTCTAGAAGGAACGGACAGTTACAGTTATTCCCTGAGTCTCACTGTACTGCCTTTCAGGCGGAATCTGACGCAATTAAAAAGTGTGCAGACAATATTATTGGTAAAGATACATGTAATATGAAAATACGAATATTTTCAGACAGTCGCATTGCACTCAAGCCACTTATTGCTGAGCAGGTTAGATCCAAGTTGGTGATAGAGTGCAAGACAAGCCTAGAAATATTATCTAGGCAGAATGACGTACCGCTAGCATGGATTCCTGGACATAGTAACATTTAAGGTAACGAAAGAGCTGACGAATTAGCACGTAGAGGCTCTGATAGACGCCAGACCGATACTTCTCGTTGCTATGAAATAAGTAACCACGATGATAAAATCATGGTTACATAGGAAGTTTACTACAAGATGGAGACAAGAAATAGCTTGTAAGCAAACGAAGAGTATAGTTAGTATTCCAGATGACAGACGTGGTAGATTTCTCATAGGTCTAACGAAGAATACTATCAGGCAGTGTATTCAAGCAATTACTGGGCAACAGTTGGTGGAAATACCACTTACATACGGTAAAAATGATGAAAACAAAGAGTGTGACTACTGTGGCGTTGATGAAACATCTGAGCATCTTCTGCATAGCTGCTCTCGCTACGCAGACTAGGAAGAGAATGCTTGGCAATACAGTACTTAAAAAGGTAGCTTAAAATATAGCACAGTATTTGCTATCTATCTATCAAGTTGGAAGCAGGGAGTAGCTGGAATTCCGGTTCCGGTTTCGGCGAAAATCGTGTTCCGGTTGCGGTTCCGGCAAAGGGCAAAAAGCCATACCGGAACCGGAATTCCGGTTTAAAAATTTTGTTTGAAATTTTCCACATTTTTGCTTCATCTCTGATCCAAAAATATGTAATATATATTATGCAATGATCAAGCTCCAATACAACCAAGCAAAAGAAAAGATTAACTAAGCAATTTGCCGTGTAAAACGTAAGTAGGACACATAATTTCAGTAGAAATTTTTCATAATAACCTGCAACAGTTTGTTAACAAATCAAAACCAAGTCGATGCTTGTAGCAACTATTTTACACATTCAGAAGTCTCCGGATTACGTTCGAATTAAACCAGTCCAACTGGGTAACAGAGTATGGCTTACATAGAAGTACTTAGCGTATGCGTGGCTAATATAAATTGCGCCAAGCGCCAGCCAGTGCGCTTGTAAACTTTGTAAATCAGGCGAAATTAAAGTGAAGTAATGTTATCTACAACGCAGCCAAAAAACTGCTTTCTTGGCAATGAACTGGATTTATTGAAACTGTACGAGCAGTATAACAGTTTGTCTCATTTATAGCATTATGATTAGAAAGTTGTCATCATTATCATCTAACTGACGGGCACTGTTTGTCCAACGCTAGCCTAAACAGTGTCTCTTACCACTGATCAGAAAATTACTTTTTATCTAATAATTTTTCCTGAATCATATAAACCAATAATTTCAAGTTTCCTACGGAACATTTAACAAACGTATGTGTAGTAAAGGGAGGCGAATAGGGACAGAGCGAAAGCGTTTATTCTTCGCTCTATGCGTTGTAAGCACATTCAATTTGACGCAGTATACGCAAGGGTGTATAGTAGAAGGCATTTTTTGCTCTGGGTATCCAATAAAACGACATATTGATCGATAAATAAACATTATTAGCTTCCTTAGTCTCTTTAAAACTTCAGAACGGCAATAATGTCATGGCAATACATTAAGTTTAATGTAAAAGTTATTTTTAATGCATTTTAAGTCGACTATACCTTAATTTCTTCCTTCATATCTTTTACTATATATAATTTCGAAGACCAGGTTCCGGTTCCCGTTCCGGATCCGGTTTAAATGGACGGTTCCGGTTGCTGGTTCCTGTTCCGGTTATTTCCTGGGTGGAAGGTATGTTGACAAATGTTGATGAATAAACTCATGGCGGGAGAATTGAGAGGAACATGATAGCTTGATATATATCGCTAGCGGTTAGGTACTCAACAATTTGTCTAAATACGGTGAATCAAACATAACTAGATAGGAGTACGCAAAATCTTTATGAAAATTAATATATAAAGTAAATTTAATGTGAGGTTTACTTCACGGTGCATATGATATTAATCTCTACATTAAATAGTTTTTAATTAATTTACGGATTCGTTTTATTTTCCTCTACTGAGCACGTCTAGATTTCTGTAATGTAATTTCATTGGGCAAGAAATCATTAGATTAGCACGATTACAAAGCTAATGATGCACAATTTAGTAGTATGGCTAATATTACATAAATAATTTTTCGAAAATACATTGTTGATGAACTATGTGTGACATAAATATCATAGACAGAAAACTTTTTGACTCATTGGAAGGCTTCCTTTCAACAAATTATAAAAATGTATGAGTTCGTCTACCATAAAGCAATTACTTAACATTCCTTGGATTTTTCTGTAGCAGCTACCAAGTTAATTAGCCGTGTAAATATAAACGTGGTATACATGTAACTAGCTGAGTGAGTATATACGTAACGTATATACAACAACTACGTACAACAGAACATCGGACATCATTCGATTTATGAAGAATGGCACAAGACTTGCTACGTTGACTACCGTCTATTGGGCTCTCCGAACTGGTGGAGGATCTGAAAATCTGGCATTTTACGATTCCTGAGGCGCAAATTGAGTGTCCTCAGTTTGTTCACCATGACAAAATTTTGGGCCCCATCTTGGTACAATGCTCCATCCTGGCATTTTTGCATCTCCCCGTAACAAACCTCCAGTGCGCAGAAAACACTGACCAATGGTTTTAGCAGAATTTGATCATGAAACTTAAAATTGCCTAAGTTAAGTAACAATTTAGTAAGATATGGCTTTTATCCTCTATCTAAAATGCTTTAACAACGTTTTTGACGCGATTTATGAAATATTTCAGGATTTCCCCTGAAACACTAAATCTTAACAATTCTAAATAATTTTAGAACCCTCGGTTAAACCCGACTGTCCCAGGTTAACACAAAATTTTCAGAGAATGAATAGCTCGGAGGTACACCAGACAACATAAACATGCCTTATCAGCAGATATAAGCTATACAAAGACGATGCTTAAGTGAAACCTACTTACCAATGATAACATTTATCCTTACTCGACACTTCTATTGACATCATAAAATAACGTCGAAGGAAAAGGTTTCCAACTTGTAATGATTTGCGAGCTACAGCTAAGCTTGTGCCAATGCCAATCAGACCAAATCCGGCACCAAAATATGGATTATCTCCAAGTGAAGACAGCAGTTCGGCGATGGTCATTACGTTATGTAACTGCGTATATATACCTAAATAAGGTATTATTGATAATCAATACGTATATATACAAAACTAACTGATGCATTAAGAATACCACTACAAAGTTACAAATTTGGATGGCTTAATCTTTCAGAAGCTACCGATGAGAAGCCAAAAATTGTAAAAAATAGTAAATTTTTGAACTGTCCTAGTATAACTAACACAAAGTTCCAACGCAGAAACTATGAGTCAAAATAAGCACAGCCTATAGAAAGAGTCATCTGATATAATCCGGTATATAAAACAATGGCTGAAGAACTAATCGTTGCAATATGCGAACCTGAGGTGGAAATAAAATGTCTTTACATTCTCGGTTTCGATCTCCAAGATGTTGCAGGTGGATTAAAATTCAGAGATAAGCATACTTTGAACAAATACAACTGTGATGAACAAGACAGTGCACTTTTACGCCATGATATTTTTTAACAATCTCACAAAAAGGAAACCAGACAGGAGAGAATAACCGGAGCCAGCAACCGGCATCCATTTAAATCGAATCTGGAACTTTGTCTTCGGTACTTATATATAGTAAAACAGACCAAACACAAAATGAAGGGCTGTGGATTTAAAATA
Organism: Trileptium ribeirensis; assembly: GCA_030248225.1. Lineage (NCBI taxonomy): Eukaryota > Metazoa > Nematoda > Enoplea > Enoplida > Thoracostomopsidae > Trileptium > Trileptium ribeirensis. Next base: position 15,221 of record JASANE010028749.1, on the reverse strand, counting down.
TATTAAAAATAAAATTTACATTAAACCTAATATATTGCGATGACATTATTGCCTCTACTGGGACTTTGAAGAGGCTTAAGAAGCTAAAATATTTGTTGTCGATCAAGATGTCTGGTTTTTGGACTCCCAGTGCTGTAGAGGCTTGCATAAACTGCGTCAAACTGAATGCTCTCGTAACCCATGGAGCATAGACTAGACGATTTTGCTGTCTCCAATCGCCTCCCTTTATAAAACATAGGTTCGTTACATGTTATTCCACAGGATAATTGAAATTATTGGTTTATATGGGTCTAAACGAAAACAAAAAATCAATATATATACTATAATTTTCTGATCGTTGGCCTGACAATTTATTCAGGCTGGCATTGGACAACCAGTGCAACTCAGTTGGATGACGACGAATTTCTGTTCAGGATGCTATAAATGAGGCAAACTGGGATACTGTTCCCACAGTTTCAATACATAGAGTTCGTCCCCAAGAATGGAGTTTCTGGCTGCTTTGCAGATATTTTACTTTACTCCTATGTAAGCCGATTACAAAGTTTGAAAGCGGACCGGCTGGTGCTCCACATAATTAATTTTAGCTAAGCTTATAACTAAGCGCTTCAATAATGCATACTCTAATGCTTTACATACGCAAAGTTGGACCGGTTCAATTCTAACATACACCGCAGATTTCTGAATGGTTAAGCTACAATAGCATAAACCTAGCTTTGTTTGTAAACAAGCTCCTACCAAGAGAAGATGAAAAATTGTTACTGAAACTGTGTCTTACTGACATTTCACAATGTATATAATATACATAATTTGCTGAGTTATGCTTCTTCTGTTTGGTTGTGTTGGAACTTGATCATTGTGTATATATAACAACGTATGATTGGACCACAGATGACACAAAAATGTGGACAATTTTAAACAAAATTTTTTAAACCGGAATTCAGGTTCCGGTATATTCACCTGCGCGCACTGTACTCCTTATTTATAGTGATTTGAGCTTGTTCATTTCTTGGGGCGGAAAGACCCATTTTATAGGGCCTGAAAGAAGATATGCCACGACAGAACAAGGTTATATATCCGGTAAGCATCCAGAAACGTGGAGCAAGTGTTTGAACGATGGTAGGGATTGTGCTTCAACTACTTGTGATCGCAAGTAGTTCCATGTGTTAACAACGCGATGACTGAAGAAATGAATTTGCTTCATAGAACTGGGGTACATGGTGGTTTTATTTTATACCGGTGGCCGCGTGTCACAGGATTTCCCAAGCGAAAGAGTGTTTTCAAAAGTTAGATCGATTTTGTTTGTCATGATCTGATGGAGCAGAATTAAATCGGCACGTAGGCGGCGTGTTTCTAGGGTTTGCAGCTGTAGATATTTGAGACGATTTCCATAGCTAAGGGGTTGTATACTCGGCAATAATTTTGTCACGCGGCGTTGTACCGAGTCTAACAAATCGATATATTTACGAAAATACGGCGACCAGACTGGGGTAGCGAATGCCAGGTGAGGTCGTATAAGGGAGTGATGCAGTGATGTTAGTGATGTCTGTTAAATATTTGATGTGGCGCTTGATAATACCGTACATCTTGTTACCGGCATTCATCGCCTTCTTGCATTGTTCATCCCATTTCAAGTTGTGTTTAACTATTATTCCGAGGTCAGGCACACAATCCACGTGTTGTAAAATAGTGTTGTCTAAGTTGTACTGATCGGTTACGTCGCCACTACCAAAGCGTATCACTGATGATTTATTTGCGTTGAAATACAGTGCGTTGTTGAGTGACCATTCATACACTCTGTTCAATGTATGTTGGAGATTGTTGACTATGGCGTGTGCTGATGGTGGGCCGACATTTTTCGCGAAAACTTTCAAGTCGACTGCGAACTTCAATAATTGAACATCATCTTGCAAGCTGTCGTCTATATCATTAATGTACATTAAGAACAAGTATGGTCCTGCAACGGAGCCTTGAGGGCCCCACTTGTTACATTAGCTGGCCGTGAGCGACATCCTTTGTAGACTACACACTGGGTCCTACCTTGTAGGCAACTTCTAAACCATTGTGTTGTTTTCGTCGATAGTCCGAACGTTGGCAGTTTTTGTACTAGTCTCATGTGGCTAACTGAGTCAAAGGCCTTTTTAAAATCCAGATACGTACACACAATCTACTGAGAGGCCATCATTGATTGATCTAGTTAGATAATCGATGAAGGTGAGTAGCTGAGTTAAAATCTTATTATCGCTAAAAGCTTTATAAATTAAACTATGATACGGAATAAATATACAGCTGATTTTACAGTTGCAGATCTCGACTGGCGCACAATAGAAAATCAAATTACACTTTGACAGATGCTAATATGCAACTTTACTTCTGTCGATAACAACAAAATTTTATAATAATATTAATGATGTAATAATACATTATAATAATAAAATAATTAAAACAGTTGAGAGCTACGTAAACAATTGTCAAAATATAACATAAAGCTAATCTTTGTGTTAATTCTAGCTATGTAATTTTTTGCACTTCAGCAAGAAATTTACAGACTGCCTTGATAAAGATCGGCTTTTTTGTTTTTATTCAAAATTATTCTGGTTATTGGCTGCTTATCAATATACAGCAACATCATTGAAAGAGTGCATGTGTTTCAGTCTGCAAATTGCCTCCGCATAGTTAACATAAAGTCATGATTTATGTGTGGTTAATAAATGTGATACCGCGAACTGATTAGTCAAATGAGCAATCCAGGCGTGACACCAAAATTGGGTTAATACTTTATAACAGTATACTGCAGCATAAATATGTTAAAAGAGATTACCTATTTACGAAACCCGTACACTGCACACGCTTCTTTGTGAAAGACTCATTAATCTTAGAACACGATTGCGTTGCGATGGGAGAGGGTGTCCTTCCTGCTTAAGTGAGATCCGGTCGACGGGTGGAGAAAGTCGTGAGGAAGGAACTTTCGAAAGTTTCTGGACTCAAAATATTTCTTTAATTTTTGCCAGTGTGTCCCTGATATTTGCAAATTTGCCCCAACTTTTGCCAATTTTTGCTTAGTTCCATCAGTAATGGTGTCATGTACCTGTGGCAATGATTATATCATTACGATAGGGATTTTGCATGGAAAAACAATTATGCAAAACGACGAACCTATTTTATTGCACATCGATTCAACAGATCACGCGTCATTCAAGGGTTTATAAAGTGATACATGTAAGCGATCCGTTAACCTTCGGGCTCCCATTAGATCAGTCGTCGATAAGCGCTGCGGCGGCCAATGCGTATCAGGTGAAAGGGGGGCGGTCGGGCGATGTGTCAGGAAGATCGGTGTTTCGCGCTCAGCGAGATGGGTGGTACGTCCGACGCGTCAGGGGAAAAATTCTCTCCTACCCATATAAGGATGTATTTCTAAAGAGTACGTGCTCATAGAGGTAAGGCATTATCCACTGTGGCTCGAACCCCGCACAATGTCTGACGCCGCGCAATGCGTGAACTAATTGAAAATTTTTGGATTTTGCTAAAGATTATGACATAGTCTTCTTTATTCTAATAGTGCGTAGTATCTGCGATGCTGTCTTTTTGTCGACATTTGGGTACAAATTTTTAAAATAGTCGAACAAAAAATCTTCCTAGCTAGCCTTGGCGTGACCCAGATGCACCTACGGGTTGGGAACGGTGGTTATACGTTTCCAGATTCCTCGACCCTCGAGGCAGAAACATTGCTTTTTCCAAGTGCACCAATTCAGCATAGCAGTCCGCAGGCTGCCCCAGCCATCGGCCTGGCCCCTTTCGTTGTAAACGTGTCTATAGGCGGCGCGATTACTAGAGGTCCCCCATTGAAAGTCAACCCCCAGGCCTATGTGTAGGTATAATAGAGTCGACTCGTTATTATCTATCCGTTCTCTACTGGACACCGTGATGTTTTCAAATTTTCACTGATTTAATGTGGTTGGAATTTTAACATTAATCACGGGTCTAATTTTTATTTCTTTCATTATGGTCCATTTTTCGCACTCACCCCGCGTTCAAATTTTGACTTGTCGATGCGCACATTTTGAGTTGCCTGATTTTTAAACACACAAAGCCAGCTGGATCACGTTATCAATCCTAGGAGCCTCACTGTAACCCTGAAGTGGTCTTTTCGAAACCCTTAAATTTTGAGTTTTCTTTTTTTTTCTTTTACCGACTTGCATTGTATTTTGTTTGTGTTTTTTGGTATTGGTCTGTCATGTTTTGACCTACACTATACAACTTCATATTTGGCTTATCAGTGATAAGTAAAATCAAAATTTGTCGCGTCGAAGAAAATCTGCAAAAATCGACTGGATCGCGACTCTTGTTTACATCGCCCATCTTTGTATTGCATTTTCGCTGCGAAAGGCCTTTATCCCTGTGAGATCCTTGCGTCGTCTAGGTCTGTGAAGCATCATAGCCACCGTTCTGATAGTGTTGCAACTCGACAAAAACGACATACGGTAAGAGCCGCGTACCGGTCCAGCTTTTGCTGAAGTAGTCTGCCCCGTTTCATTCCAATTTATAGATTACGGTCAACTCGTTGCTCAACGAATTGAAAGCGGCTGCGATAGAGCTATCTGCGGACATCGACAATAATTTATTTTAGCAGTGTTAAATTGGTACTTATATAATGCATGATGCTGGGAAATGTGTTAACACGGCCGGTACTCGAACGGTCCAAGAATTCACGCCGTGCACGAGGGATTCTAATGCCATTGGGCTTGCGGTCGAGATCGGTCAAAATGAAAACCTATGTGCAAATTGCAACTTTCCCCGCCTTTTTCACTGCGTTTTTCTATTGCAATACAAAACATTTGGTTGTTTACCGACACTGGTAAACCTAATATTTGGTTGGTTTCTTCTATTTGAGGTCAGACATCGGAATGATAGGAAAACTTCTCGAGCTAACGGCCAGCAAACACACCACCGTTCCCGCCTGAGACAGCTCAGCGGGAAGTGGACGCTGCTTTCCCCGGTTCTATCTATATAGTGCTTTACCTGAGAGGTGCTGGCAGGCATTTTCGAGGAGAAATGCTTATTGCATCGGAATATAATCTCCAACAGACAAATGCTAAGCGCCAGGAATATAATGAGCGAGATATCCACAATTTTGATATGAGAGATCAAATTCCCGGATATGTCATAACACGTAACTCCCATTTCGGAATAGGTTTTAGAAACAGGACAAGTATAATTTGTACGAACTAGTCAGATCGCCTGCTAATTCCCATGTGACAAAGGTCAAATTCACCGTGAAGAATTAAATTTCAGCTACTTTACTTCTTTATAGTGCCTGACAAATATATCTCAGTACGTTAAGCACGCGTATCGTCTTCGTATGATAACGTTTCGTCGGCACATGGAAAAACTAGGTACGAAATGAGTGGAACATAGCCATAACAACCTGCCATTTTGACATTCTCAGATAATACATGTTTGTCTCTTTTCCATTTCAGTTTGGTTACCGATTTGCTATTCTGATTTTAATGTCACGATCCCGTCACATTTTCAATTAAGCCTAATTTATCAGTTTATTCTAGTGAAAATGTGTTAAATATAACATCCAGTTGTGGTCGAATTCAATACAACAAAATACAATGGTTATAGACATTTGATTGACAGGTAATATTCATATTACTGAATTTTGTATGACTCTATGACGGGTTGGGCGTGATATATCGCACATATAACGTTATTTTTGTAATAACGGTAAACAGCTGTATCGTTCAACTTCCTAACAACATGCCATAGGACCCCGGCTATCATAACCTCAAGGGTGGACCAAAATTTTCTCAAATTTTATTATTTTGTCCCTTTTCTCGGTCAGACCCAAGAAACAATGGAGTTTAGCAAGTTGCAGGCGCGCTTCACGAAGTTTGCTCGGACCCCGCCCGATTGGTTGCGCACATATTTAGTGTCTGGTATGATTACTGAAGTCTCCAAGAGAGGTTGACACAGACGCTTGCTCACATGTCTTATGTCCAACCGATGTTCGCTATACCGATCTCAGTCTGAGGCTGTTTAATTTGTTACTGTCGAAGAACGAATCTACGCAGGCGATCCTAACCGTGAATATTGATTGTTATGTGCCAGTCGAATATTGTGTACAATTTGCTTCGTTCTTAATCAGTTATGGTTCTACTCCTGTTAATAAATTATACCCATTGTGGTCCAAACACGGTTCCGAGGGTCCCTGAGCGTTTGACGTCGGACTCTTTGGATGTTAATTAATTAGCCATTCTTAGGCACTTGCAGACAATATTTTTTACTCAGTAAATTTTAACTTTGCGTGTGTGTGTCCCATGATTTAACGTCAAATTTTCTTATTAGTAATTTTTTACTCCTCTAGCAATACTTCCGCTTCTTTCATCAAGTTCATATTACTAGTAAGCCATACGCGTTAGGGATTCGGATATTACATCCACACGTCGTAGCGCGGATAGCCTACTGGTGCAGACAGGCAAAACACTTAGAACGCAGAATTCAGCCAGAGTTAATAACACGCGACACTTTTGTTTTATTGCTTTGTAAGTTTTATTTCACAGCAGGTATAATTCAATTTCCAATCGAATACAATACAAAAGACTACAGGACTCTATAGATTTCACGCTTTGATAATCCTACGGGTCAACAACGCAAGGTACACTATGAATATAAGGGAATGCCATGGTCATAATTCTTAGCTTACACACAATGTCAAAAGTGAAGAGATAACATGCGAGATGACAGAGTAAGCAACAACTTTTTCTGTGATCCCCAATTTCAGTGAAAAAGGAACAGTCCAGTTTTATGGTACACGATACGTGATCTGACGTACTTCGAAATTTGATATTTGTAGCACGCGCCGCTACCTCTGTTCGCAAAAACTAGCCTACCGTGGGACGATTCCTTCTCAAAATTTGGAACATTCTGGTTGCAGCTACACAACAGTGGTCCAACTGCAACAAGGAACAGCGTTCCGCAAACATGACACAGAAAATAGATTAGAGCATAAAACGTTACGCAAGAGAATGTATGAATTTGGGGTATACTGAATGAAACAAAACAATATATATTTTACATGGTCACAAATATTCAGACAACTGGTCGCGTATCTCGGTTCGTTCGAGACTCTTACGATATCTCTAGCTGGGCATAATCCGGTTACTTTCCGTATACACAATCCCCATGGCAGCCTTTATTTACCAAAAACCTCGTGTCTGAGCGATCATGCATGGGAGGTGTTAGTACCGGACGATAATATAATAATACTTTGGTCGGGGTGGGTCCCGCTTTAATATACACACTATTTAAAAAGTTCTCATTTCATTGTCACACGACAGAGGCCGTACCTGAAGACCAGTACACCGGATTTCTAATATTTCGTCGACTGCCAACGGGCTCTTCAAAAGCGATATAAATTGCTCAAGTTCATCGTGCTGTCAGAACATGGAAGCTTAATAAGTAGCATCAGTCCCGTCTCTAAAAACTTTTAACAGGTTTAATTATAGGTGTTGCTCCAAATTTTATGGCATAGTTCCATTGTAGATGCCATTTTTCGATCGTGAACTGCAAGAATTCAGTCTAACAATTTAAAGAATTATTATTTTTAAAGGGGGTGGGCTTGCTTGAAATTGCCCATCGCACGAGCGATGCCCTGCGGTTCCAGAAACATTCGGCTTAGATCACACGACAGTTTTGGTATAACTGAGAATCGCCCGTCAAGTGTCCTGTGCTTTTCGCGTTGCGGGTACGTCAACGCAAATGCACCTGAGACCCAATATAGTTCAGATTTGCACATTCCTAACTACTAACTTTTCTTTGGTCCTAAATATGATTCAACCGGATATCTCGTGTCCACCCTCGTTAGGGCCTACAAAATAATTTCTGCTAAACCTTCAACCCAGGCAGCGCGATATGGACAACCGGGCCTGAAACTTATACTCTGCCCTATCATTAAATTCTCTGCTCGCATCGTTTCGTCTATCTCCCCCGTTTCGATACATCTGTAAAAATTAGACAGTGATGACCAAATACCGTAAAATTTACATTTCAATTACGTGCCTATCAGGCAGGCAGAAAACAACTTCTATTCTGTGAGCAAATAGTTAAGGAATCAACGAACGGTACAATTAAAAACTCAAAACTCAGCGACTCAGTCGCTCTACAAAAATATGGAGCTTTTGCCTCGTCGTACATGGGTCCGAAAGTTTTACTGAATGGGGTCACATTTTAGAGCCTTTTAGTTGCAGTTTTAGCTTAATGTTCAACATTATAGTTACGGCGCTGCGTCCCACATCACATAGGCTAAGACTTTGTTCTGCTGTGGTAAATTTAAGAATAAAACGCTTTCAGGAGATATACCCTGTATTCTGAATAACATGAAGCTTGACCGTTTTAGATCAACTCGTGATTCGCTAATATTTGCAATCAGAAAATTTTGACTCCTGATAGTTTATTGTCACCCGAGCTCGCATCGTGGCGGAATTCACAAATTACGGATACATATGTACCTTTACCAAAGTGCCCTATGGTTTAAACAACGTATATCCGACCACAACGGTGGCTTGCTGTGCGCGCCCTAGGTAAATTTGAGACAAGCCTAAAAAGAGGTTACGATTTTAACAGAGGGAAGGATTGATGCAAAATGTTCATGCAAATTTCGGTCCAAATTTCTGTCGACGGAAAAAATCTATCGGCATTGAATATAAAACTCATCCTTTACCTTGTTGTTGGCATCAATTACTATTAATACTTATTGCAATCCTGTTAAAAATCATACATTTGGTAACCAATCAAAAAGCTATTACCATGCCCCACGCTGCGAGGGTATGCACATTTAATGATGGCTTCCTGTAGGGATACCCAAGAACCGCTACTTGAAGGCTAGGGGATAAGTTGAACACGCCCTTAGTGTCAACTTTCTCTACAAGCTAGCTAACTAGAGTGTCCCTGCTCTGAATAGGCTGCTACTGGGATGTATTTACAATGTTGTGTGCACAGTGGATCTCAATCGGAAAATGCTCCAAACAGTTTTGCGTGATAGTCTTAGCACCAAACTTTAGTTTGACCTCCAGAGGCATGGCCTACCACGCCCCTAAATATTACTAATGTTACAACGTTACAACTTAGTGCACTACGGCGCCTAATTCACCATTTGGTGCCAGTGTCACACTATTGACTTAATAACAGATTTTAACCACGAATAAGAGTTCTTAGATTTTTATAAGAGTTAATTTATCAGGCAGAGCTCGCGAAGCTCCTGGAAGCTATTGCAATTGGTCAAAAATGCCTTTCGTTGCCAGCAGCAAGTTTTGTATCAATTTAAGGAAAAAATTCTGGCCAATATAAATTAACAAATTAAGTTTGTACAGCGTGTTAGAGAATTTTGGTGGTAGACAATTCGCCCAACTACACCTGAAAACCTGGCGGCGCTCTCTGTATTCTCTGTATGAGTCCTGTGACCCTCATACTTATGCACAATTTAGATATCGCTCTACTGATAACAATTTTCCGTCATTTTCAGAGGTTTGTTACATGACGAGACCTAGTGGCTGATGGGTTCTAGCCAGTTCATTTATTAGTAGAGTTCTCAAGCTTTGACTTAAACGCTGGGGGGCACGATTCCAGGCATGTCAATGTTATTCCTTGCATTTGGAACATGCGGTATCCGGACACATACTACGAGCATCATGCCCTTGTCCGCACATCTGCCATTCATTCGCACAACAACGCATACCGTGTAGCATACTGAAGTTTTGCCAATCATTCAGCACTATTTACCGCTAAAGATTTTGATGAAAGCTCAGCCTATTCAATCTCAACCCTATAAATCATTCCTTTCAGCTGTTTAGAAGTCGTATGTAACAAACTAGTGAAGTCACAGAAGCTAATATCTCGTTTAAATAGTCCACAATAACATATATAAATTATTATATACAAAAGTTAGAAAGCGAAAATGAATCAGTAAAGGTAACTCAGAGAACTAAAAAGAAAGGTCGATTAAAAATTTGTCCCCTAATCTCAAGTTACTTCGACCTTAGAATTCTCTCCATGATATTAACCTTGGCGTGAGGCTAATTCTCGGCTTGAAAGCCGGGCCTGTTCTCCCAAGTTTACTTACCTCAATGTATAACAACATATTTTATCACCCACCCCGCTTGCTAGATTCTAGGTTCGTTCGTCACCAAGCGCAGCATTAGCGCTGAATTTTCATCTACACAGCAAAATTTTAAAGCAATATGTAAGCAACAACCAAGAATTGAATCCGAGTTTCGATCAATTTTGCTCTAACTAAAATTTGTAACCTTCAGGCGAAATCAGGGAAAATTCACTGAGGTTCTTAACTCAGGTCAACCATCGTGTAGAATGTGGATCTATTGTATCCAAACATTTTAATTTAATATCTTTCTAAGACCATGGGGAATCAGAAGAACTTCGGCTAAATTTCCTAATCACACGGATCGAAATTCGACCATCTATAATAATTCCAGAAAATACTTGGTACAGTAATTCGGGGGCAAAGGTCGGTAGGGCTCAGGCGGACGGCAACATCAACTCGTGGAGGCGGTCGACTAGCTATATTCAATTCTATCATTTTTGGGTCAACATATGTGTGCATGCACCTAACCGGATGTTGGGTAAAATGAAACCCTACCCTAACACACACTCTCATGCTTACGTTGGCTGGGACCAATGTCCGAAGGCAAGGTTACTGTCCCATCACCCTAATACTTGCTCAATCGATCAGCATTTAAACCAAAACCACTGCAGTAGTTGAGCCGAAAACCATGTGAAAACAACAAAATAACATATAGTAATGGAGCCGATCTGGAGATTTGGCCGAACTCCGTGCTGCCGAAGTCAAACTGATTCCTATGTTGAAGGCGGTACGCCCGATCTTTAAAATGTTCCTTGTATATTTTTATTAAAATTTTGCTATGTCGGAATCGAAAGCAAACGTTAAATTTCGGCCGATTTTTGAAGTCAAACTTCAGTCCAATCGGAAATTTATCAGTTTGCCATCCAACCACAAGCTGACAGCGGCACAAGTCAATAGAATCTTTACTTGCAGATTCTGGTCGAAGTTGAAGTTCTTAATTCGAATCTACCCTTGTTTTTAGTTTCCTAGTCCCTTTATTTACGTTTTAAAGCCAGACGTTCCTACTCCAAAACAATCTCCCAGGATAAAATTATTATTGACATTAAAATATTAATTATTGTCATCATTCTAAGTATTGATGTTAATCAGAGACTACGTTGATAGATGCCTTGAACCGCGACGTAAATTAGCCATGTCCACCCCGGTATATTACATATAGCCACGCAAAAACTATGCACGTTTACATGTGCTGCCTTGGTTGTATGTTTTTATTTTTATGGCCAATATTTGCAATGGAATGCCTAGTTTCATACTCACAAGGGGGAACCGACCGCCGGCACAAGCACTCGGGGACGATTAAAAATAAATTTTTTTAGAATTTTATACCCACTGACATACATATATTGCTCTGGGGCACTATGGTGGACTATGACATACCAATGGAGGATCTAGCAGAGACCCGCGACATATTGTGTGTTCGCCATGCATACATACGTAAAATATAGTCGTGGCAGAAGCAAAAATATTAGAACGTTGCAAAATTGAAACAAAATACAATTATTAAATTCTCTGATAAGTAATATAGAACGGCATATATGGTGTGACAACCGTTACACCGGCTTAACCACTAAGCGGACCAATACCTGCTTGGGCTGTTTGAATTCTTTGATAATGATAATTCTTTGAAAGTACTCGGTGTTTTTCTCGAAATGTCAATCGTTTAACAATTACGGGCCGTCGAACCCCGCATCAGTCGTTCCGATTAGTTGAAAACTATTGTTCTCGTAATTCTGTTGTCTTCAGCTTTCGCTTTGTGTATTTATGTATATAATTTCTTAACCATTGTGACATGTATCATGTCTCTTACAACCTACACCCGTAAAACTAATATTCTCGATTTTAGTTACTTTTAACGAAATTTGGAACATTAGCGGTTCACTCCACAGTGAGTGACAGAAAGGCTTCTATTCATTATTTTCTTATCAAAACATATGCACACTGATCTCGACGCATACTACAGGTTAAAACAAAAATACATGCAACGGCACATGATTACGCATGAGATAAACATATACCATGTAGAAGCGGCCAAATAATGTGCGTCCCAAATAATATTGCACCAATTTGGCTTGAGCTGTCTTATCCAAAATTTGTCAGGTCCTCTGTTAAGAATTTTTATGCTCATGACTAGGTTAACGCTTCTGTTCCTACCCTAATATATTGTATCAAATGCGGGACAAAATACACGTAACAAACCGGAACGGTCCAACTACATTTTAACTTAGCGTTACCCAAAAATTTACTGAGCTTCCAGGCGGCCTTGATTCGACGAGGCCGAGTCTGGTTAAGTATGCTTTTATCGTAAGTACTATTTTTACATCGTTGTCACGATGCACATCACAGGTTCGGGGCAGTCTATTTTCCTCTTTTTCTCCCAACCGATGAAATAATAAACCAATCGAGATCTTTGCAACCGTTAAGAAAAAAATGGAAAATTTTGAACACATTCCGTTTTCATTTTGTGGTTCATATTTTGTGCTCCATTGTACTAACGTATTTGAAAAAGCAAATTATAACCATAGTCTCCAATATATGACAAAAAGGCTTAGGCATAGTATATTGAGGACGACATAACTTACATAAGCTTTTAAACCCATCAGCTTGACTTGGGCCTAAAAGGCGGCATTACAATCTAAAACAGTAAGTATAAATTTGACTCAATTGAGACAGTACCAAATTGACTTACCAGCTATGAGTCAGAATTTGACTCGGAATGCAAGTCAATTTGCGACTCAGATTTGTTCCAATCAGAGTCAATCCTGATTTAAATTTGAGCCATTCAATGTGCTCAGTCAATTTGGATCCAGCTTAATTGAGGCAATTGACCCAACGTTTTTACAGTGTACGGTGTTGGTATATATCAATATATTTATAGTTAAGTGTGAATTAATACCCGAATGCCATTTATAACGAATATAAAACTACAATAGCCTTTGATTAACGGTTGCAAATTGGAAAACCAAACATAACGTCTTTGAGTGTTGCGTATTTACTTTCGCGATTAAAGTATTTTTGAATGCCGAATGTTACACTTAATTAAGCTAGTGTAAGCAGTAGATATACGTCAAGAAAGAGTTTAAAAGAACTATTTTCGGACAGCATTATTTTCAGCGAGATTATTTGCATGGCACCTTTATAGCCTTGTAGCTGTTTTTCGGGATTGGTATAAGCCGCGGGTATTTAGTTTACAATTAAAGTGCTGTGATAGATTTCATTTAAACAACGCTAAGACACTCGAGAAATTTTATCGCATTTGTGTTTAGCCAACCTTTTTGAAATCTAGTGTTTTCGTTTTTCATGAATAGGTTTTTTCATTCTGAAATCCGAAAGCGGGTTAAGCCGTATTAGGAGCTCTCATAGGTTGATCCAAACATGTTTCGGTTCGTACCGAAAAAACTGTTTCAAGAGATGAATTCAAACACGACCCTCCACTCCGAAAAACTACACTGCAAATTTGCCTGACTTAATTTTAACTCATCATGAGTTGTATCGTTTCACAGGCTTAAAACCGGGTGAGACTGTTTCAGAACGAGTTCGACTGACTCGCGCTGTTTAGATAGAACGTAATCCCAGCGTGAGTTACAATTTCATCTCATATTTAGCTTATTTGAATAATTTGAATGATTTAGAAAAATCTTACTCAGGATCTTGCCGTGTAAATTATACAACGTCCGGCCCCTAAAGTTTACATGGGCCAAACGCTCAATAGGTTCAGAGTATACGTTGTTATAATTTGCACTGCAATGCAAGCACACATATACTTACTCGAAAAATGAACGCCATGCAGGCTAAAAAATTTTCCAAATCTGTCCAACAGACCTTATACATTATAACATACTGATTTAAGTTCTACATTTTTAGTGAAATGAATTTACTCTGCCATAACTTACTTACGTACATAAAACATCAATCATACTACATTGCTATTGTTACACAAACCAAAGTTAAGCTGAGGCTTCTAAAGGAAGTACTTCTTATAGTTTCTCGGTCTTAAACAACTGATTAGGTTATAGCCAAGGTTAGATTCTTACGCTTCTTCATAAACTAAGCTGGAGTCTGAGCCGAGCGGCTGGGTTTATTTCAACAATATAACTTTACGCACCTTAGCACAACTTAAAACTGAAAATAAAATTCACGCTATAAAAACGCTGAGACAAAATTTAACTCAGTCGGGCAGTTGTTTTATTACGCAGCAAAATGTAGTCGGATCGGAACGTTTGACTCAGCCTCCGCTAAAAATTTTTTAAGATTCAGCAAATGAAAATTGACATAGTATGAGCCATTCCTGACTTATGAATGAGTCTCAAAAAGACAGACACTATTGAGACAAACTAGATTCAGCATTTCGATAGCGCATAAACCCTACCTCTTATGGTTTTCTACGAACGTCCCCACAAAGGAACAGGATATTGAAGGGTTTGGCGTGGTCTTCTGGTTTTAGTTGATGCGTCACAGTTTACCACTGACAAATGTTTTCAGTTTCTAATCATTAGTTACATCTGTAAAAACAAACTCACATAATACTTGCATGCCCCTCGCTTGAAAAATGTGGCAATGCCCCTATTTCCTAAGTGCTAACACATATTCAGATGAAATCTATGGCTTAATATTAATCGTTTACATTCATATCCGAATAATAAGCTGTACATGACATCAACAAAAATCGATAATGGATCTGGCTACAAAGCTGACTCGATCCAATCTGCCTCTCAGCTTCATTTACGCCAACTTTCAGTACTTTTCCACGCGAAACATTTCACTATACATTCAACTATGGCATGGCACTGCTTTTATCACTCATTTTCTTTACTGGTTGTGGTTGATCTGCCATATCATTGCGAAACAAACTGTGTTCTTCGACCGGTTGAACAGCAATTTGGCGCGGCACGACGCACAGGGACAGACAGTAAAATGCTTTTGTGCGTTGAAATTAAACATTTGTTTGATTAGTTTTAGTTCTGTAATATGATCTCATTTGAACAAAGTTAATACATATAGTATTGTTTATAATATACTATAAAAATACGTTGTGTTAGGTAACTATATACACTTTGCTCATCAT
>JASANE010028748.1:0-23310 GCA_030248225.1 Trileptium ribeirensis | reverse complement strand
TCACACTCTCAGCAGTGTTACTGTGAGCTTTTGCAGCATAACTAATGGAATTGGCGCTATCACTCGGGAAGCCCAATGGCATAACGGTCCCCAAAACTTTCCGGTGATTTGGGTGGTTTCTCCGATGGATACGAGGTCAATAATAATTTTTGAGGCGATCAACCAAGGCGAGAAGCCTGTCCCCCTACATGTCCCAGACCTAAGTACGTGCAGTAATTCTTATACCATGGAGCTAGCTCCTTACGGCAGACCAAATCGGGCGATCAGAGTATGCCTTCCAACCGAGGCTAATCCGGGTTTTCATTACTACGACCTGCACTTTTGGGTTCGCTATGAAAGCGAAACCTTGTTCGCTAAGACCTATAAATTCGCCCCTATTTGCGCGGCCGTATAGTGGCAATTCAATGACCCTGCTACTGACCAGGAAATATGCACTACACTCAACACGGTCCCAATGAAACAGCGACAGGATTCGTTAGCACGTGGTATTGCCTTGCACCCTGATTGCGCCCACGCTCCGCCGCGCCAACCATCAGAAGAGGGCCCCATAAATCGGGTGTGCAAAAATGTTCGTATCACTGACCCCGCTCTGGCCCATATTTTGACATCTGGCGGACCATGGGTGAAACAAATACCAACACACGGGTCATAAGTGACGAACTGCCATCTTACCCAATGTTGAGCCGAGACTCGGGCTCGGCACTCGTGCCGCAACTACTGGACTGGGCAATTCCATTTAGCGTCAACAATTTTCCGCTAAAAGTGCTCGCTGAGCTCTTAGGGCAGATACAATACGAAGAAGACGACCCTCCAAAAGCTGTTATCGAAAACCTGTGGGTGACGACCCCAGAGGATCTCATTTCATTGAATTGTCTGACTCGCTACGCCTTGGGGACTTAGACGGAGACACTAGCTGCTACCACCTTAGTGCAGAATTAAGTGCCATCAGCTTAGCTCGCCTGCGACTACGCACTAAGACAGTTCGCCTTATTCAACCTGGCTGGCCTTTTAAGATCTTGGCCTATGTAGCAGGACGTAAGGAAATTGGCGACCAGGTAATGCTTATTTTCCGCCTCAATTCCGGGACAAGGCGACTCTTGCTTGACGGAGACACTATCAGGCCTTTGCATCAGCCTATAAGCGTAACTCCAACCCTGGGTCACGCCGTGGAGTACCTAATTGCGTTGCTCATGGCCGTAATCTATCAGGACGCTCCGGACGTTTCGCAACAGCCACCAGACAACCAGTGGGTTGCTGAGGCTGTCGATCCTAGGGATCCGGGATACAACCGTGGACATGCATGGCTCAACGACCCAGCACCCGACTCAGACGCAGAACATGTTCCCGAAGATCCTGCTCCTGCAGCCGACGACGCACCTGACGAGATCCGACAAGGCCTCGAGGCAATGGACTTAGGCAATCGCCAACCGGACGCGGGTGAGATAGCCGACCAAATGGACGCGGTCGAGGCTAGAGCGGCACCGCCAGACGGACCTGAGGGAACAACGTCCCGTAGGCGACAGTTCCTTCAGTTCCATCGCGCTGGGTGGCGGACCATTTACGAAATGTTATTTTGTGGCATTGCTCCACCCCTAGCTCCGTCGCTAAACGAAGACCAGTTCGCTTTTGTACGAAATCACCTAGACTGGTTTAATCCGGACCAGAAATTAGTAACTGAAGCGTTACTATGTGGTAAGAAGATTATCCTATGCAAGGCACCACCTGTGTCGGGCAAGACCTTGTGCATGGCTGAGCTTTCTGCTGCGTATCTAACAGCAGATGGGTCAGCGCGAGCGGAACAGTGCGGGAATAGTTTAGGCTCTACCACTGTGGTATCGTAGTGGCGCGCTGGGTACCGGAGAAGGACGATGGTTGGAACTTCGTTCCCATATATTTTTTCAAAAGCCTCGCGTGCTCGAAGAGCGAAAATGTTGGTTGCAGCATTAGTGCTGGCCACCACGAGAACTTTCTTATTGGGATGCCGGCTGAGGGACAAATAATATCCTGTGCGGACCTCTTGCACTACAAAATGGTCGCCTGCACCCTTGACATAGCAATAATGGACCTGGTGAACAACTTAGACGCTTACCACCGCGACGCCGGTCAATCTAATTTCGGTGGCAGCAAGTTCGACCTTATAATTGTGGAGGAAGCAGCCTCTGTTGACCTCCCAAGGCTCTCTGCAATCCTACCGCTAGCAGCTAGTGGCCAAATTATCCTAATGGGCGATGTAAAGCAGTTGTCTGCCTATATCACTAACATGCTCCTTAGGAGAGTGGCTGCCGAGGAATCGGGTATGCAGTTCTTGCTAAACCTGGCCCAAGAGAGGCCTTTCTGTAGTGTTGTGCAGCTGCGGCACAACTATCGTTCACGCGCCCAACTTTTGTTACCATCCAACCGCGTTGTGTACGCTGACACACCGCTTGAGGCCGCAGCTCCCGAGTCGCTATACGAAATTCATCCCGCTGAAACTGCCGTAGTACCCTGTGGGTCCATTGGCTTCATGCATATCGAAGGCTTCCAAGCCCCGCATGGTAGCAGTTTGTATAACGTCGCAGAAATCACGGGTGTATTTCGTATCGCTGACATCTTTATTTGCGACCATGGCGTCGAGCAGGCTTCCATCGGGATAGATGCCACTTATGCCGCTCAGGCGGACATAATAAAGGGTATCCTGTCATCTTATTACCCACAAATCAAGGTTGGATGTGCCAACAGCTGGACGCCCTTACATGATAATATCACTGGTTCGCTCAAATCCCCTGGTAGATGTCCGTGGTCAACCACATGACCTCGGGTTTCTGAGCGGCTATCGTCGTGTGAATGTCACCACCACCCGGGCTCGAAAGGTTAATATCTTCGTGGGTAACGCCCTTCATTTTCTGCAGCACCCGTTGATACGGGAATCTATCCGCGAATGCTGCACTAATGGCGCCCAAAATCTTGGCTGAAGCGAATCCTAGCGATTTGTTTTGGGGTATCGGCGTTTCAAAGCGGAATCCTCGAGTTCAATTCCCGTCACGCTGGCCAGGTCAAAATGAAATGGGCAAAATTTTGATGCGAATCCGGGACCGTCTTCGCAAGCCTCCACCACTTTTGTCGATTACTTACGAAGTAAATGACGAACGAACAGGATCGTCTGGTTGGAATATCCAACAAATTTGCTAGGTTTGTTTGAAAAACGGGTTGATTAAAAAATATGTACCAAAAATGTTGGCCAATTTTTTTACATCAAAAGAAGTCCGCGGCCTACGCTGACATACTTCGAATTGCGGTTACTAACACTACTGTATCGAAATTATTCTTGTCCCCTTAAGGATGCTATACAGGCTTGTATATCACTTGAATATTGTTAAGAGTACGAGCTAACTTAAGTCCCCTGTTTGAACTAATGCAGTTCCTTTTTTTTTGGTATTAAGCCTTTCGTCATAATACGTTATTGCCACGCTTGATCAACTGAGGCCTTGTTATCGATTGGTGTTAAACTGTACATGTGCCGATTTACAGTATAATTTATTGTAAAATGCAACCATTGCACTGCACCACCTAAATAACTAGCAGTTGTCCAAGTGTGAGATTAGTTTCAGCGTTTGTATTAATATACTTGGTCGTGCTGTGTCACCTTAATTGCATATTTTAAAGTAGGCTCCTGTCGTCCACCCAATATTTATAATGGTACGCGGCAAACATCTCTGATTCGATCTTCTACAAAAGCAGCAATAGCCTAATCTGCTGATTTTTGGAGGATTACATAATAATAAATTGATAATACGAAATAGTAGAGTCTGAGAGGTAAATAGTCCTGCACGGGGTAAAGGTGTAGTGTACAGTAATTCAGGTGAATACTACTGCGAGGTTAAAACTTAATATATCTACCATAGCGTTTTTACTTGGCAAAAAAAGGGGGTCGCACTAAAAAATACAGTGAAAAAGCATTTGGGAAGGCACCGTTTTGCGCTTAAAAGTAATGGGTTTGGCACAAGCGAAACATTCGATAAAAATAAAAACTTGTCAATTAGAAATTTTCATTTTTAACTTAAAGCTGTTGGTCTGTGTACTAAAGATCTATGCTACACTGACCATTTTGTTCACGATGTCTTGATTACGGTGATTTGTTTTGAGTCGAGATAAATTCAGTATCCTAAGTTAATAAATCAGTATGTATAACTAAATTTATTTACTGAGTTTTCAGCCAAAAATTTGGTAATAAACGACGCCACATTGGGTATTTCTTTTACCAAGTTACTATTATCTAGTTTTTATATCCTTTTACTTTAATCGCATGGTTTATGTGTAACCCAGTCCTTGAAAATATATTGTTTTAGGCAGTAGACCTTGTCAGATTTTGAGCTATGCGATAGTAAACTTGAACCGCGCCCGTCGGTGGTCCTATTTTGTTGTTTCGGATAGAAATCTGTTACTGGATGTTTTGTTGGCAAACCGCAAATACATCGCCAAATTGATGAGAACACAGCTCTGATAGTAAAAAATTCGGCAAATTTGCGTTCGCGAAAATTTAACAGAAAATACCGAATTTTTTTTGTTTGGCGAAAATCTGCCCGATTTGGATTCGCGAACACAAACAGATACAAGCCACAAGCTTTTAGGTATTAGACAACAGGTTTCACTGCAAACTCAAAATGGTCAAAATTCTGTTCGAACACGAGGTATAGCTTTTGGTACATGTCTCATGTTTTGCCAATTTTCTGTTATCAAAAAAAACGATTCAATCTACGCATTTGTTTTGTAGCAACGGTTTGCTGCCTTCTATTGCAAGGTGGGATGGCCACGGAGCGCGGGTTAAGTTTGCGCCCTAATGTCATACTTAATTTTCAAATAATTTTGAAATGCTTACAGTTTTTCTGCACGTTAATGACGTTTCATTATTGGATAAGGAGAATAGAGTTGCATCAACCGCGTTGTACTAAAGGTCTGATATCGCACATTTTAAATAATGAGTTAGTAAGGTATTTGATCGGCTCGTTTATGCTGTTTGGTGTTACTTATGTTAGCTCCTGGCAGCGCCTCCACCATATCACACATCTTGTTGTATCAATTATACATAAATATGGATCCATCATTTATTTTAGTGCTTTGTTCTATAGATAGTTTAGTCGTCTGGTCGTAGTATTAGACGTGGACGGAATTTCCTTTCCACAGAAACGTATCTTTACTTACCGGTCCTCTTCCTCAAAATTAAAATCTTAATTTTTTTTGTTTTGATGTGTTGGAGAAAACTGGTCATGTGGTCGAAGAGTTATCCCATGGTAGTCATCTTTCTAGTTTTAAATAGTTTGATGGAATTTGACTTTGTTGAGGAAAAAAATGAAATAAATAAGTATTCCGTATGTTTGTACTGTGTTCAATCCTAGCAGTTACTTAACGTAAAACTGTTGAATAGTTGTTGCATCTAAGCTATTTCGCGTTTTTCCTATATAATTGGACAGAAAAACCTATTACGCAATGTTCCCGTACATCAGTGCTGCTACACATGTATATTACATCATGAGAAAGTTTAAATCATTTCTAATGTAAAATTTTTTTAGATAAATTTCGGAATAGAAAAATTATATGCTTAAAAATTGAGCAAGAGCTTTTCCTGAACCTACTCTAATTAAAGTATACCTTTGACTACAGTGTTTATCCTATGAAACGTTATGACAAGAACTTGTGTGTCGTTGACTTTTATTGTTTTTCTTAGTATTTCGAAGTCCAGCTGGATTAAGCATGTAATCGTGTTCGGCCAAAATTTCAGCAATCCGTATATTCCAGCTATTTCACAAACATAGCACTTGGCAAAATACAAGCAATTACCCACAATAACATTGGAAATAAAGCAGTATTGAAAGTTAGGTCTTACACATAACTTAGGAGCAACGGACCTCATCCGATACCTTTAGACGTTGAATTGGAAAACACTTGTTAAACCTGTGATGGCGTACTGTCTATCCTCGTAAAGACGAAAGTGGAAAAACTGTCGAGAATATTATCTGTTGCCTTGATTAACTAGGAAAAATAAGCTATTACTATAGCTAACTTTGCTTTGTTAAAAAAGGGAGAATTCATTCTGTCATACATAGCTCGCCGGAGCTTCGCCTTAAAAGATGCGGGTGATGTAACAGGCGATGTTTAGCATGTTCGAAAAATTATTTTTTATGACTATATATATTTATTTTAGGACGCATGTATATTGAATCGCCCAAACTCACTACAAGCCATGATCAAAGTATTTGTTGGAACGGTAGTTTTGGCAAAAACATGAAGTGGAGCTTTCATGAACTGGGCGCCTATGCGAAAAGCAATGCTGAAATACATTATATATCTTATTTTTTTCTGCATTAGCATATCTCAATTCGATTTGTTCTCGTTTTCATGGTGGTCTTTTAAGCGTTGTTGTTTGCTTCGGCAAGTGGGTAGACGAATGCTTTTTGTTTTTCTGTAGGAACATTTTTCATAATGAAATATGAAGCTATTTTACAATGTTTTGATAATATAATTTTATAAAACTGCAATGCGTAATCGTGCGGTTAAATTATTGTAGTCATAATATAATAATACATTTGTTGGATACATTATAGGCAGTCTAAAGGGTTTTATATTCTATTACTGCATTCTTGCTATGCATCGCGAGATTAAATCGGTCGAAGTAAAAAGTAGTTAGGTTTTTATATTTTTCTTCATTTTATTTATTGCAACTTGTAAAAACCGAATGTATGTTTTTACCAGACATGTATTATTTCGGTATACTGGCGTATTTAGGGAGGCCATTGGACCATGCCCCTCCCCTCAAAATTTTACGAATTCCTAAAAATACTAAGGGGCCCACTCCAACTTGCTTGTTTTACCAATATGGCGGAACTATACATCGAACGTATTCCTGTGATATGTTCCGATACAATTTTATTTTTATTTAAATTATTTCCTAATATCGCACGTGTAATATGAAATATTCGACACCACTACTAAATAGAAAGACTGGAACATGTATTGCCCCCAACTTCTCCAAATGAAAATTCTAAATACTCCAATGTTTCACGTATTATTTAACCTTTATTCACGCTATATATCAGGCACGTAGCCAGAGATGTGCGGAAGAGGAGTAGCGGCAACACTCATATGATTGAGTATTTCTCGTCAAAACAATTGAAAACGATCATTCTCGTATTCTCAAAGTTTCCGTGGATTTTGATTTGAAGCAAACAATTATAACTAGGTGAATCTAACGTGTTTCCGCTGTACCTATGTGCTCTCTGACATTTAGTTAATGCAAGAAGGCGTGCAAACGTTATATAATAAACAATTTACAAGTATATGTAACAAATTTTTGCTAAAAAAAGGAATTTGTGATCTTAACGCCTCTAGCTATGTACTACACCAGGCGCAATGTTAACCGCCACAGGATATAGTTGCAAAACGTATGGAAATTCGACTGGGCCGTCGGCGCGGCACTGTTATTTTGGACGTACCCGAATTCAGTTAAAAGAGCAACTAGATCACCATATGTTTGCTATAAAATAATTTTACTGATTATTCTGGATTTATATAAAGCTTTTGGTTTAATACAAAAATGACGTACTCTTGTGAATTATTGTCACTAAAGTCCAACAGTCGTTGAGATTTATTTTATGCTATGGAAAATAAAAATGTTCTTGCTTTCGTTGTAACATCGTTACAATTGAATTTCGGAACCGTTCACACTCCAACGCAATACTATCAGTAGTTCTACTCAAGACTTGGATGAGCAATTGGCACTAGCGATGGACGAATGTTTGAACCCATCCGAGGAATCCTCCAGATCCAACCCCCAGGAGAACCTCGCTGAACGAAAAGAATTGATCGGAGAAAATCCCGAACAATTAGACGGGGAAGTGATGAATAACGAGGATGAATCGGAGCCTCCCCGAAAGGTGGCGCGACCCTCTTCA
The DNA here is from genome assembly GCA_030248225.1 of Trileptium ribeirensis. Taxonomy (NCBI): domain Eukaryota; kingdom Metazoa; phylum Nematoda; class Enoplea; order Enoplida; family Thoracostomopsidae; genus Trileptium; species Trileptium ribeirensis. The sequence goes on along the minus strand of JASANE010028748.1, from coordinate 15,385 downwards.
CCTGGCCTAAACAATGGCCTAGGTCACCCTACAGGCATGAAGAAAGTATGTGCTATCTTACTACTACTTTGGCTCTCAGCACTAAGCTCCACTCACGCTACGCTCTCGCCGTTCAGTGACACAATTTCGCGACTATGTGCGTTTGTCAACCGTCAAGTAGGCGTTGTCATCGAACCGCAGGGTTTGGTGATCACCTCCGACCAGACTACTCGTTTGCCAGTGGTACTACAGTTATCACTTCGAGATTGGGAACGTAAGTCGGACCCCTTTGTGAGGAATTTCTGTCCCCCATATGAAGCCAACGGGTCTTGCCGCGCCGATTGCTGTAGAAAAGCGAATTGTACGCAATAGCCGTAGCTGCACAAGACCCTGAGCATCCTGGAACGCGAGTTATATGACGCTTACCATGGCGTGTTGGACACTAACTATTACTCGCTACTAGTACACTCTTTTTGTGTAACCAATGAGCAATTGTGCGACCCCACCAACAATCGCAGGAAAAAGCATTTTGCAAGTTTAGTCGCTGCCGCTTCTGGCGCCGTTTCCGGTTTTCTGGGCCTGGGAATGGCTTTCGCCAACGGAGTCTATATCAATAACGTCCGCCAGCAGGTAACCGTTCTAGAGAAATTTATGCGTGAGACGAATGATGTCTCCTTCAGAAACACCAAGGCTATAAAACAACTGACCCGTGCTAACAAGGATATCTACGCGTTTCTACATCATAGCATGCAAGAGGGATCGAACAAGTTCTATGTGCTGATCAGAAAGAGATCACACACGTACACCACCAACTAATTGACCACATCCTTTGAGCCAATATGCGCTCGTCGGTACAGGCTATCATGGAGTCCATGTTGAGCGGCGAACTATCTCCTGCTGTAATAGATGTCGTTATGTTACGACAGTTATTCTCTATGGAACCACGTATCGCTAAGACTATCCTTATGCGAGAACCCAGTTTAGCATATCAATTTGGTCGCGTTATGCCTGTGAGTGTGGATTTAGCAGCATTTCGCTTTGGGTTCTTTCTGCAGTTACCACTACCTATACGAAGCGATGTCCGACCTTACTTTCGGGTCTACAACACTGGCTGGAACGCTCGTGATACGCTTACGCAGCTGAGGCAGCCGCTTCCTCAATACGCCGCCCGATTAGGCCACATCCGCTTCGAATCATTGAACCTAGGAGCATGTAAGCAAAGGCCCGTAATTGCTTTTTGCGAACCATACACGCTGATGACCGACAACAGCACCAACTGCTTAGAATGGATTATCGTTGGTGAACCTGTGCCCGAGTCCATAGCATGTAGCAATCGAACGCTTATCGGTCCTCTCGCCAATGACACCGCCGTGCACACGACCATTCAAGGTGTTCTGATTAGGACTTGGCCCCTGAAGTTATACTGGCTAATCGTAGGCAGCTCGCACACGTGACGTTGGGCAAGGCCATAAAGGTTCCGCCAAACGGAATTTTGTGGTTCCCCCACGGAAATTACACACAGTTGATTATAGGATCAATAGTGCTGACTAGCATGTTGAAACCTGAGGAAATCACAATCAAATTCGGACCGAATCTCACCATTGACCGGCTCTCCGGCCTCAAATTAAGACCTTTAACCTGGAGCTCACTCGACGATGCCAAGGCAACAAACTTACAAGTAGCTCAGATAGCTAAGCAACAAGTTCAAAAGGTAGTTAACTTTGCCGCTTTCGAGTACACTGGACTCTCGCCTTATTTTATAGTTACGATTATCGTTAGTGTAATTAGCCTGATTTACTGTATGATCAAGTGTAAGGTCTCGCCTAAGTACGGGTACTATATACCCCGGTGGCTCCCAAGCCGCGGAAGGCTAATTAGGTCCGAGAGTAAGCCCAGAACAGCAATACGATGGATTAGGGCGGATAAGCGAGGCCTGAGCGCCCCACCAGAGGAGGACGTCACACCTGGTACCGCCGGAATTTCGCCGAGCGAGGTCCCGATTGTACCTTCGGGGACACCGCGCGTGTCCGTTCTGTCCAATCGTGCCCCGCGTCGCTCCAACAGACTATTGACAACACGTGCCTCATCCGAAGAGGAACTTGTCTTCATCGAGGACGACGAATTATTTGCTGCCCCCACTCGTGACTTACGCCGCGGACCCCGTCAAGGTATGTTCACCAGACAGTTAAATACCATGAATGCCGGCAATACTCTATTACTCATAAATGCAATCATACTCGGTACCCCAGTCACGACACTTGCAGACTCAGTAGCCGACGTTTCGATTATGTCCCAAGTCCTAGCCGCCCGTTTAGGCCTAGTACCCCGAGACACCAATACTACCTGGACAGTATCGGCTACACAACAGACAGGAACTGACAATTAGCGGAGTGGTGAAAGCTCCAATCACTATAGGATCGCTAAGCACTCCTTGCGACTTTCAAGTAACCAATGACACCCCGTATGAATGCATCCTGGGTACTGACTTCATGGCTTTACTACCATATGTAGCCATAAATTTCAAGGACCGTTGCTTGGATTTATCAAACGGAACTGAGAACTGTACGGCACCTTTCGCCGATCAAGGAGACTATCGACCGCCAGTCATCAATATAGTGTCCAGAAAATATCCTCAAGTACCGCCGAACACTGAAGGTATGACAGATCACGATGGACACCTCTCGTTCATGGTTTTACATGGCTTGTTGCTCTCGAGTTAGGTCTAGCGAATTTTCCTGAAATGACCACGATAAAATTTTCCAACAAGTGTTAGGAACTTGTTTCACTATTTGCGTTTACAGTTTACAAATTTACAGCTTAGTTGATCGTTCGATGCTCATGCCGCTGTTTGAGCTCGGACTGACTTCGCAGTTAGTTACGGAGGACTAGCCTCCGGCGGGCTTTAGGAAGCCCTTAGAATTTCTTTTATTCTACTGAGCTAAGAAAATTTGGGGACACAAAGACTGATCAAATTCTAGGCATTGAAACTTGAGCTTAAGGTGTTTGCTGTTTACGTGGCAATGTTGTCTAGGGATCATTTCGGTTTAACTGCTTGGCTTTGGCTTTAGGGCGTTTAGATCAATTCGGTAGGCATCTCATTTGAACACAAATTTCATTAGGACGACTGACCGGAGAAATATTAGGTGACCGTCCTGACCCGCGTATGATCAAAAAAGGAGCTGGGGGAACAAGGCCCCCAGCCGACCAAAATTCCGCCTACCACATCTGGTGCCGCGAACTCTTGGTTTTGTGGTAATACACCACTTTCAAGCCGCAAAAGACTAGCTTAAAAACAATTAAGTTTACCGGTGTTCACAATTGTACAATGACATGGTCTCCTCTCGCGACCAATGCTCAAAATAAACCTCGTTAAATAAACTGATAGTAGGCCCTCGTGCCATAACTAGTTAGTGCTTTTGCGGGAAAAACACTTTGGGTTCCCGCCGCCAAAATAGAAAATATTTATTCCATACCCCAATAAAGAAAATTAGCGGACTCACTCTGGCCATTTAGGCACCAAACCGAGCGAGTGCAAAACCCCGTTTTCTTTTGAAGTCAGTTGATCGCTGAGTTTAGCCAGATTTCGCTATTTATCCTGAGTTGCCCGTTAGGCTATGTATTATGTACGACCATGCTTTGCTTTTGCTTTGAGTCATTCTCTGTTTTGCCCAGTACAAGATTCGATCCTGCACGGGGAAATTAGCCCGCTGCAGAATCCTATGTATTAACCAGTCAGCCATAGGAACACAGTAACATCGACTAATACGTCGATGTTAATTCAACTGCACTATAGTGCAGTTGAGACACTGCAACGTTGCAGTGTATGAGGAAAAGTTGTTCCGATAGAGAGAGGCCACGAGAAAACACCCAACGAGAAAAGAAAAGACGCAGACGCGTCGGGAGCCGACCGCCCCATCGCCGCCTGCTCAGAACGACCCCGAGGCTAAGAAATGAGATCGGGGAACCGATCGGTAGGGCGCATGCCGCCCATCTGTCACACCCCCACCATGTCTTCTATAAAATCGGCCGAGGAGCCGCGATAGAAAACTAAATAACCAGGATTGCCCTCGGGGCGGCCCAGAGATTGTTCAGGAAATCGCCTAGTGCTGTTTTCACGCTACGACCAACCCCCACCGCTCTGAATTTGGTGAATTATTCCACCCCCTCTTCTCTCGCTTCCCCGTTCGGTCAGTCGTACTGTTGATAGGCAAAGTTACATGACAAGACGGTGCGAATAAACATGTAAGCATAACCGTCGGATTTACTTCGAGTAACAACGGACCGTACTATTTTTAATGTTGCTAGAATAGAACTCACATACTCAAGCCCCGTCTCCATTCTTTCCCTTAACCTAGTCCAATGTCTGTCACCGCAAGTCTGAGATGGTACATTAAGGAGCATTTTCGGAGATACTCTAGGTCCCCTGCTTGCTGTGCCCCATAGCTGAAACAATCGCTAACATTGAGCCGAAGCAGGGATAACCGCCCCTAGTCCGCGAACTGGCGGATATCTGCACGCTCCGTCCCCGTTTTTCCCCTTTTCACGCCAGGTGCCCCATACCCTATCGAACCTAAGCGACTACTGCGAGTTACTGCTCAGCTTCTCCGAACTGACTCAATTAGTTCGCCCCAATAGTCAGGCGGAAACACTCGTCCCGACAATAACCATTGATCATGTAAATAAATTTTGTATCATGAGCACAGAGTACGGTCTTAATTTAAACCGAGACGATAGGAATTCTCTCTGGTTTGTCCGCTCGGACGAGCAGGCACTGCTCGTCACGGCTTGTGGGCGAGAATGTCCCAAGCACTGACGTGCATGGCCTTCTGTTATTTTCGGTTGATCTTTTGAATCTAAGAATGAAAGTCCTTAAGAGTCAACATGCAAATTCAACCCACAATCCCCGCTAGCTCGAAATTTCACTAGGAACTTTCCCTTACACTTTGCTTCAACGAGACAAAAGTTACACCAGTCCAATCACTAGTTCTCAGAATTCAATTTATTAAGAAAAGACAGGCCACACCATTGAACTTCCGACATAAAACTTTCAGGGCTTGTCGGAACCCTGTGGGGGCCACATAGGCTACAATGCTCTAGCACGGAGCATATCAGGGTCTTAATTAGGCAAATCAACTTGAGCTTCAATTTTCTAGGGAAATTTTCATCTTTTATTCCAACATTTAACACAACTAAATAGAACTAAACAACTTCCGATGAGTCTAGGATAGGGAATAGCGGCTAGGCTCCATGACCTGTGAGCAGGTGTCGGTGCTAGCATCCCTGAGGGACCTCAGAAATCATACCAGAAACTAGACACGTGCGCAACCAATCGGGGGGGGGGGGGGGTCCGAACACACCCCGTGAAGCGCGCCTGCGGCCTGCTAAGCTCCGTAACTTCTTGGGTCTCGCCAAGAATAGGGTTAAAACTTTTAGCATTCACGGTCCGCCCTTGAGGTTACGATAGCCGGGGTCGTATGGGCATGGTGTTAGGAAGTTGCGCCATGCAGTTACGTCCCGTTATTACATAAAGCACAAGCAGAGATTTCAAGCTTTTGAATGAGCTATCGCGAGAAATAATCTGCGAAACCAAAATTGGATTATACGTGTCACACAAAAAAGGATACCGACAAAATTTACCAAACTGGCAGTAAGAATTCTTCGCTACTGTTGTTCCACTCACTACACTCAGAATACACATTACGTACTGGTAACTAGAGGGTCAGCGTAACGGGGTTTGCGCCAGGGGTTAAGCCTATCATAGAGAGCTCGAAACTTAAGCACCGGCTTGCCGTCTACGGGAGTATCAATCATGTATACATATAATTTGTGCATCAATAACCAATATGCTTACAGTGAGTTCATAAATTGAATCATGACCAGAGATAGAAACTTTAAATTGCGGAATTCACCTAATATAAATTTCTCATTGGCATGCCAACACTCATATACTATGAACTGTAGCTATTTTAGATGATAAAATTTATTGCTTGAATGTTTGAAGCTTTTGGGATAAAATCTATCCACTCTTTGCTTCTTAAATCAAAGCGTATTTATTACAATCTTAAATAAACATTTGCTCTGAGTGAACCTGGATCACTCAGGTGTAAGTTTTGCTTCCACGTTATTTACAAGTTGTACGCCTTATTAAGACCCTGATATGCTCCGTGCTAGAGCATTGTAGCCTATGTAGCCCCCATAGGGTTCCGACAAGCCCTGATAATTTAACGTCGGATGATCAATGGCGTGACCCGCCTTTCCTTAATGAGTTTAATTCTAAGAACTAGTGATTGGACTGATGTAACTTGTGGCTCGTTGAAGCAAAGTGTAAGGGAAAGTTCCTATTGAAATTTCGAGTTAGCGGGGATTGTGGGTTGAATTTGCATGTCGAACTCTAAGGACTTTCATTCTTAGATTCAAAAGATCAACCGAAAATAACAGAAGGCCATGCACGACAGTGCTTGGGACATTCTCGCCCACAAGCCGTGGCGGGCAGTGCCTGCTCGTCCGAGCGGACAAACCAGAAAAATCCTTATCGTCTCGGTGTAAAGTAAGGCTGTACTCGGTGCTCATGATTCAAAGTTTATTTACTTGATCAAAGTTTAGTGTCGGGACGAGTATTTCCGCCTGACTATTGGGGCGAACTAATTGAGTCAGTTCGGAGAAGCTGAGCAGTAACTCGCAGTAGTCGCTTAGGTTCGATAGGGTATGGGGCACCTGGCGTGAAAAGGGGACAAACGGGGACGGAGCGTGCCGATATCCGCCAGTTCGCGGACTAGGGGCGGTTATCCCTGCTTCGGCTCAATGTTAGCGATTGTTTCAGCTATGGGGCACAGCAAAGAACAAGGGACCTAGAGTATCTCCGAAAATGCTCCTTAATGTACCATCTCAGACTTGCGGTGACAGACATTGGACTAGGTTAAGGGAAAGAATGGAGACGGGGCTTGAGTATGTGAGTTCTATTCTAGCAACATTAAAAATAGTACGGTCCGTTGTTACTCGAAGTAAATCCGACGGTTATGCTTACATGTTTATTTCGCACCGTCTTGTCATGTAACTTTGCCTATCAACAGTACGACTGACCGAACGGGGAAGCGAGAGAAGAGGGGATGGAATAATTCACCAAATTCAGAGCGGTGGGGTTGGTCGTAGCGTGAAAACAGCACTAGGCGATTTCCTGAACAATCTTGGGCTGCCGAGGGCAATCCTGGTTATTTAGTTTTCTATCGCGGCTCCTCGGCCGATTTTATAGAAGACATGGTGGGCTGTGACAGATGGGCGGCATGCGCCCTACCGATCGGGTTCCCGATCTCATTTCTTAGCCTCGGGGTCGTTCTGAGCAGGCGGCGATGGGGCGGTCGGCTCCCGACGCGTCTGCGTTTCTTCTTTTTCTCGTTGGGTGTTTTCTCGTGGCCTCTCTCGATCGGAATAATTTTTCCCCATACACTGCAACGTTGCAGTGTCTCAACTGCACTATAGTGCAGTTGAATTAACATCGACGTATTAGTCGATGTTACTGTGTTCCTATGGCTGACTGGTTAATACATAGGATTCTGCAGCGGGCCAATTTCCCCGTGCAGGATCGAATCTCGTACTGGGCAAAACAGAGAATGACTCAAAGCAAAAGCAAAGCATGGTCGTACATAATACATAGCCTAACGGGCAACTCAGGATAAATAGCGAAATCTGGCTAAACTCAGCGATCAACTGACTTCAAAAGAAAACGGGGTTTTGCACTCGCTCGGTTTGGTGCCTAAATGGCCAGAGTGAGTCCGCTAATTTTCTTTATTGGGGTATGGAATAAATATTTTCTATTTTGGCGGCGGGAACCCAAAGTGTTTTTCCCGCAACAGCACTGACTAGTTATGGGACGAGGGCCTACTATCAGTTTATTTAACGAGGTTTATTTTGAGCATTGGTCGCGAGAGGAGACCATGTCATTGTACAATTGTGAACACCGGTAAACTTAATTGTTTTTAAGCTAGTCTTTTGCGGCTTGAAAGTGGTGTATTACCACAAAACCAAGAGTTCGCGGCACCAGATGTGGTAGGCGGAATTTTGGTCGGCTGGGGGCCTTGTTCCCCCAGCTCCTTTTTTGATCATACGCGGGTCAGGACGGTCACCAAATATTTCTCCGGTCAGTCGTCCTAATGAAATTTGTGTTCAAATGAGATGCCTACCGAATTGATCTAAACGCCCTAAAGCCAAAGCCAAGCAGTTAAACCGAAATGATCCCTAGATAACATTGCCACGTAAAAAGCAAACACCTTAAGCTCAAGTTTCAATGCCTAGAATTTGATCAGTCTTTGTGTCCCCAAATTTTCTTAACTCAGTAGAATAAAAGAAATTCTAAGGGCTTCCTAAAGCCAGCCGGAGGCTAGTCCTCCGTAACTAACTGCGAAGTCAGTCCGAGTTCAAACAGCGGCATGAGCATCGAACGATCAACTAAGCTGTAAATTTGTAAACTGTAAACGCAAATAGTGAAACAAGTTCCTAACACTTGTTGGAAAATTTTTTCGTGGTCATTTCAGGAAAATTCGCTAGACCTAATCTCGAGAGCAACAAGCCATGTAAAACCGTGGACGAGAGGTGTCCATACGTGATCTCGTCATACCTTCAGTGTTCGGCGGTACTTGAGGATATTTTCTGGGACACTATATTGATGACTGGCGGTCGATAGTCTCCTTGATCGGCGAAAGGTGCCGTACAGTTCTCAGTTCCGTTTGATAAATCCAAGCAACGGTCCTTGAAATTTATGGCTACATATGGTAAGTAAAGCCATGAAGTCAGTACCCAGGATGCATTCATACGGGGTGTCATTGGTTACTTGAAAGTCGCAAGGAGTGCTTAGCGATCCTATAGTGATTGAGAGCCTTCACCACTCCGCTAATTGTCAGTTCCTGTCTGTTGTGTAGCCGATACTGTCCAGGTAGTAGTGTTGTTTGGGTGCATAAAGGCCTAAACGGGGCGGCTAGGATTTGGGACATAATCGAAACGTCGGCTACTGAGTCTGCAAGTGTCGTGACTGGGGTTCCGAGTATGATTGCATTTATGAGTAATAGAGTATTGCCGGCATTCATGGTATTTAACTGTCTGGGTGAACATACCTTGACCGGTTCCGCGGCGTAAGTCACGAGTGGGGGCAGCAAATAATTCGTCGTCCTCGAGTGAAGACAAGTTCCTCTTCGGATGAGGCACGTGTTGTCAATAGTCTGTTGGAGCGACGCGGGGCACGATTGGGACAGAACGGACACGCGCGGTGTCCCCGAAGGTACAATCGGGACCTCGCTCGGCGAAATTCCGGCGGTACCAGGTGTGACGTCCTCCTTGGTCGGGCGCTCAGGCCTGGCTTGTGCGCCTTAATCCATCGTATTGCTGTTGTTGGCTTATTCTCGGAAGTAATTAGCCTTCCGCGGCTTCGGAGCCACCGGGGTATATAGTACCAGTACTTAGGCGAGACCTTACACTTGATCATACAGTAAATCAGGCTAATTACACTAACGATAATTGGTAACTATAAATAAGGCGAGAGTCCAGTGTACTCGAAAGCGGCAAAGTTAACTACCTTTTGAACTGTTTGCTTAGCTATCTGAGCTACTTGTAAGTTTGTTGCCTTGGCATGGTCGAGTGAGCTCCAGGTTAAAGGTCTTAATTTGAGGCCGGAGAGTCGGTCAATGGTGAGATTCGGTCCCAATTTGATTGTGATTTCCTCAGGTTTCAATATGCTAAGTCAGCACTATTGATCCTATCATCAACTGTGTGTAATTTCCGTGGGGGATGCACAAAATTCCGTTTGGCGGAACCTTTATGGCCTTGCCCAACGTCACGTGTCCGAGCTGCCTACGATTAGCCAGTATAACTTCAGGGGCCAAGTCTTGATCAGAACACCTTGAATGATCGTCCGCACGGCGGTGTCATTGGCGAGAGGACCGATAAGCGTTCGATTGCTGCATGCTATGGACTCGGGCACAGGTTCACCAACGATAATCCAGTTCTAAGCAGTTGGTGCTGTTGTCGGTAATCAGCGTGTATGGTTCGTCAAAAAGCAATTACGGGCCTTTGCTTAAATGCTCCTAGGTTCAATGATTCGAAGCGGATGTCGCCTAATCGGGCGGCGTATGGAGGAAGCGGCTGCCTCAGCTGCGTAAGGCGTATCACTAGCGTTCCAGCCAGTGTTGTAGACCCGAAGTAAAGTTAGGACATCGCTTCGTATTTAAATACGTGGTAACTGCAGAAAGAACCCAAAGCAGAATGCTGCTAAATCCACACTCACAGGCATAATCCAACCAAATTGATATGCTAAACCCGGTTATCGCATAAGGATAGTCTTCACGATAAGTGGTTCCATAGCGAATAACTGTCGTAACATAACAACATCTGCTACAGCAGAAGATAGTTCACCGCTCAACATCGACTACCATGATCACCTGTACCAACAAGCGCATATTGGCTCAAAGGATGTGGTCGATAACCTGGTGGTGTTGGTGTGTAATCTCTTTCTGATCAGCACATAGAACTTGTTCGATCCCTCTTGCGTGCTATGATGTAGAAACACGTAGATATCCTTGTTCGCAACGGTCAGTTGTTTTATAGCCTTGGTGTTTCTGAAGGAGCCATCATTCGTCTCACGCATAAATTTCTCTAGAACGGTTACCTGCTGGCGGACGTTATAAATCTGTGCAGTTTCCGTTAGCCAAAGCCAAGTTCCAAGGCCGGGGAAACCAGAAACGGCGCCAGAAGCGGCAGCGACTAAACTTGCCAAATGCTTTTGGTGTTTCAATTGTTGGTCGGGTCGCACCGATTGCTCATTGGTTACACAAAAAGAGTGTACTAGTAGCGAGTAATAGTTAGTGTCCAACACGCCATGGTAAGCGTCATATAACTCGCGTTCCAGGATGCTCAGGGTCTGTGCAGCTGCGGCTATTGCGTACAATTCGCTTTTCTACAGCAATCGGCGCGGCAAGACCCGTTGGCTTCATATGGGGGACAGAAATTCCTCAATAAAGGGGTCCGACTTACGTTCCCAATCTCGAAGTGATAACTGTAGTACCACTGGCAAACGAGTAGTCTGGTCGGAGGTGATCACCAAACCCTGCGGTTCGATGACAACGCCTACTTGACGGTTGACAAACGCACATAGTCGCGAAATTGTGTCACTGAACGGCGAGAGCGTAGCGTGAGTGGAGCTTAGTGCTGAGAGCCAAAGTAGTAGTAAGATAGCACATACTTTCTTCATGCCTGTAGGGTGACCTAGGCCATTGTTTAGGCCAGGTGAAGAGGGTCGCGCCACCTTTCGGGGAGGCTCCGATTCATCCTCGTTATTCATCACTTCCCCGTCTAATTGTTCGGGATTTTCTCCGATCAATTCTTTTCGTTCAGCGAGGTTCTCCTGGGGGTTGGATCTGGAGGATTCCTCGGATGGGTTCAAACATTCGTCCATCGCTAGTGCCAATTGCTCATCCAAGTCTTGAGTAGAACTACTGATAGTATTGCGTTGGAGTGTGAACGGTTCCGAAATTCAATTGTAACGATGTTACAACGAAAGCAAGAACATTTTTATTTTCCATAGCATAAAATAAATCTCAACGACTGTTGGACTTTAGTGACAATAATTCACAAGAGTACGTCATTTTTGTATTAAACCAAAAGCTTTATATAAATCCAGAATAATCAGTAAAATTATTTTATAGCAAACATATGGTGATCTAGTTGCTCTTTTAACTGAATTCGGGTACGTCCAAAATAACAGTGCCGCGCCGACGGCCCAGTCGAATTTCCATACGTTTTGCAACTATATCCTGTGGCGGTTAACATTGCGCCTGGTGTAGTACATAGCTAGAGGCGTTAAGATCACAAATTCCTTTTTTTTAGCAAAAATTTGTTACATATACTTGTAAATTGTTTATTATATAACGTTTGCACGCCTTCTTGCATTAACTAAATGTCAGAGAGCACATAGGTACAGCGGAAACACGTTAGATTCACCTAGTTATAATTGTTTGCTTCAAATCAAAATCCACGGAAACTTTGAGAATACGAGAATGATCGTTTTCAATTGTTTTGACGAGAAATACTCAATCATATGAGTGTTGCCGCTACTCCTCTCCGCACATCTCTGGCTACGTGCCTGATATATAGCGTGAATAAAGGTTAAATAATACGTGAAACATTGGAGTATTTAGAATTTTCATTTGGAGAAGTTGGGGGCAATACATGTTCCAGTCTTTCTATTTAGTAGTGGTGTCGAATATTTCATATTACACGTGCGATATTAGGAAATAATTTAAATAAAAATAAAATTGTATCGGAACATATCACAGGAATACGTTCGATGTATAGTTCCGCCATATTGGTAAAACAAGCAAGTTGGAGTGGGCCCCTTTGTATTTTTAGGAATTCGTAAAATTTTGAGGGGAGGGGTCTGGTCCAATGGCCTCCTAAATACGCCAGTATACCGAAATAATACATGTCTGGTAAAAACATACATTCGGTTTTTACAAGTTGCAATAAATAAAATGAAGAAAAATATAAAAACCTAACTACTTTTTACTTCGACCGATTTAATCTCGCGATGCATAGCAAGAATGCAGTAATAGAATATAAAACCCTTTAGACTGCCTATAATGTATCCAACAAATGTATTATTATATTATGACTACAATAATTTAACCGCACGATTACGCATTGCAGTTTTATAAAATTATATTATCAAAACATTGTAAAATAGCTTCATATTTCATTATGAAAAATGTTCCTACAGAAAAACAAAAAGCATTCGTCTACCCACTTGCCGAAGCAAACAACAACGCTTAAAAGACCACCATGAAAACGAGAACAAATCGAATTGAGATATGCTAATTAGAAAAAATAAGATATATAATGTATTTCAGGATTTCTTTTCGCATAGGCGCCCAGTTTATGAAAGCTACTGTTCATGTTTTGCCAAAACTACCGTTCCAACAAATACTTTGATCATGGCTTGTAGTTAGCTTGTGCGATTCAATATGCATGCGTCCTAAAATAAATATATAGTAATTAAAACTTATCTTTGAACATGCTAAACATGGCCTGTTACATCACCCGCACCTTTTAAGGCGAAGCTCCGGCGAGCTATGTATGACAAAATGAATTCTTTTTTAACCAAACAAAGATAGCTATAGTAATAGCATATTTTTCCTAGTTAATCAAGGCAACAGATAAAATTTTCGGCAATTTTTCCACTTTCTTCTTTACGAGGATAGACAGCACACCATTACAGGTTTAACAAGTGAAGAGACGTAAAAAAATTAACGGAGTTGATTTTTAACGTCAACTTGAACCATGTTCTCAGGTAAGTTCTAGAATTATTCACGCACAGTTGATCGGTTAACATAGCTAAAAAAATTTAAAAGGTTCCACATTTTTAAGTAGAACAACATGTTTAGCTATCGGTAACATTTACCCTGCAAAGCTTTTTGCCTAATGAAGGTTATATTTGGTGATAAATATTAAAAACGTATATTTAGTGATATGGAAACACCTGTTTTATGAAAATGAGAACTCGTTTACCTATACCCTGTTACACTTCACGGGAACAACATACTACAGAAGTACATTAGTAATACCGTGAAAATGTTTTCCAATTCAACGTCTAAAGATATTGTATGAGGCCCGTTTGCTCCGAAGTTATGTGTATCACCCAACTTTCAATATTGCTTTGTTTCTAATGTTATTGCGGGTAATTGCTTGTATTTTGCCAAGTGCTATGTTTGTGAAATAGCTGGGATATACAGACTGCTGAAATTTTGGCCGAACACGATTACATGCTTAATCCAACTGGACTTCGAAATACTAAGAAAAACAATAAAAGCCAACGACACACAAGTTCTTGCCATAACGTCTCATAGGATAAACACTGTAGTCGAAGGTATGCTTTAATTAGAGTAGATTCGAGAAAATCCTCTTACCCAATTTTTAAACATATAATTTTTCTATTCCGAAATTTATATAAAAAAATTCTGTATTAGAAATAATTTAAACCTTCTCATCATGTAGACATTAATGTAATATACATGTGTAGCAGCACTGATGTACGAGAACATTGCATAATAGGCTTTTCGGTCCAATTATATAGGAAAAACGCGAAATAGCTTAGATGCGACAACTATTCTACAGTTTTACGTTGAGTAACTGCTACGATTGAACACAGTACGAACATACGGAATACTTATTTATTTCATTTTTTTCCTCAACAAAGTCAAATTCATCAAACTATTTATAACTAGAAAGATGACTACCATAGGGTAACCCTTCGACCACATGACCAGTTTTCTCCAACACAAAAAAATTAAGTTTTTTAATTTTGAGGAAGAGGTCCGGTAAGTAAAGGTACGTTTCCGTGGAAAGGAAATTCCGTCCACGTGTAATACTACGATCAGGCGACTAAACTATAGAACAAAACACTAAAATAAAATGATTGATCCATATTTATGTGTAATTGATACAACAAAATGTGTGATATGGCGGAGGCGCTGCCAGGAGCTAACATAAGTAACACCAAACAGCATAAACGAGCCGATCAAATGCCTTACTAACTCATTACTTAAAATGTGCGATATCAGACTTTTAGTACAACGCGATTGATGCATCTTTATTCTCCTTATCCAATAATGAAACGTCATTAAGGTACAGAAAAACTGAAAGCATTTCAAAATTATTTGAAAACTAAGTATGACATTAGGGCGCAAACTTAACCCGCGCTCCGTGGCCATCCCACCCTGCAACAGAAGGTAGTAAACCGTTGCTACAAAACAAATGCGTAGACTGAATCGTTTTTTTGATAACAGAAAATTGGCAAAACATGAGACATGCACCCAAAGCTATACCTCGTGTTCGAACAGAATTTTGACCATTTGAGTTTGCAGTGAAACCTGTTGTCTAATACCTAAAAGCTTGTAGCTTGTATCTGTTTGTGTTCGCAAATCCAAGTCGGGCAGATTTTCGTCAAACGAAAAAAAATTCGGTAATTTCTGTTAAATTTTCGCCTACGCAAATTTGCCGAATTACTATCAGAGCTGTGTTCTCATCAATTTGGCGATGTATTTGTGGTTTGCCAACAAAACATCCAGTAACAGATTTCTACCCGAAACAACCAAATAGGACCACCGACAGGCACGGTTCAAGTTTACTATCGCATAGCTCAAAATCTGACAAGGTCTGCTGCCTAAAACAATATATTTTCAAGGACTGGGTTACACGTAAACCATGCGATTAAAGTAAAAGAATATAAAAACTAGATAATATTAACTTGGTAAAAGAAATACCCAATGTGGCGTCGTTTATTACCAAATTTTTGGCTGAAAACTCAGTAAATAAATTTAGTTATACATACTGATTTATTAACTTAGGGTACTGAATTTATCTCGACTCA